>PVJD01006977.1:0-90463 GCA_004026545.1 Mormoops blainvillei | reverse complement strand
ATTTTCATCACCATCTGGCCTGAGTGCCATGGTCAGCCATCAGAAGGGACTGGCAGGGGAGGAGGACATCAATCTTCCCCCAGCCCCTCTTGCTACTAAGACCAAGACCCTGCACCCCAGAACCCTAACAAACGCCGACAAATGTTTTGGGTCCCGAGAAGGCCTACAACCCTGAAGGACCAGGAAAGAGCTGGCTCGCCAGGCTCTTGACTCATCCCTGAGAATGCAGCGTTAGCAGTATATCTGGGGCGGCCCTACAGCCTCCAACGGACCAGCTAAGGACCGCCGGAACGGAGCGAGCAGGGCAGGCCGGAGGCGGCTGGTGGGAGGGCCACCAGGAGCCCTAGCCAGCACACAGCGTTCCAGGTCCCAGGCAGAGCCAGCGGCCAAGGCCCTGGGGTAGTCCTCCAGCTGCCTCTGCAGAACAATGACAGGGAAGTGACACACCAGAATCTCAGTTTGTGGGGCCGAGACACCCTCTGCTTGTCATCTAGAGGAATGGGAGGCAGCTTGGCTCTCCTGCCTGAGGTGCCTCGGGCCAGGGTGAGCTTAGTGTGGGGAATCTGTCAGCTTAATCCCCTAAACATCTCCCTCCTGAGAGCCTTTGCTCAGCCATAAGCCCTACCAGCTGGGCCCTGAGCCCGTAACTTGCCAGAGAACTGGCCACAGGGAGCAGCAGGAAGTGGAATCAAGGAAAGCCCTCAGGTGGGGCCCTGTGAACATCTCCCGGTGTTACTGTGACTTTAAGAAAAAAGCTATTGAAAGGGACACACGCCTCCCCCTGAGACAGAAATGCCTCTGACTTCCCAGTCCAGGCCAGCCTTTCTCTGACTTCATGCTTCTGTCTCCCGTACTGCACACTGCAGGGTGATGTGAACACTGCTCCAGGTTAGGTTCAGCCTCCCCATATCCAGTGGTGGGGACTCACCCCTCCCCTTCGATAGGCTATTCTGTAGCGCAGAGGCAGGAGGGGGTGTGCAGTAGGCCATATGATAGGGGGATGGCACAGTTCTTTTCTCAAAGCAGGACTCCCTGATAAGGGCTTGCCTTGAGGCAAAAGGAAAATATTCTTGTCGCCAATCTAGCCAGGGTGACAAAGTACACAAGAGTGTTCTATCTTCAGTATTATAGCCACCTGAATGTTCATAACCTGCCCAAAAGGCACTCTGTGGAGGGGAAGTTCCAAGTACTAGAGATTCTTTTGCACTCAAACCAAAAATCGTCCCCCTCTGTTACCTAGTAGTAACGAGAGGAACATGTTATAAAGCAATGTTTCTGGCCCTCTGCTAAAAAGCATTTCACAGCGGTTTGCTGTGGTCCTATCCTGCCGACCCTGCTTCCACCACCCTGGCTTCGCCGCTGAAGGGGGCCAGGCTTGGGGGCTATGGAGATCATTGAGCCACTTAGCTCCATTTGCACACAGGTTTGTGAGATCCCAGAGCTCGGGACCGCTGTTCTCCCAGCCGGCTGGGCCTGGTTCTATCCTCCAAACCAGAGGAAAGCGTCACCCCTTCCCTGGGGCCTCTTTACACCCCAGTCTTTCTTCCTGGACCAAGCATCCTTGGGCTTCTCATTGCCACTTCAGCCCCCTCACCGTCGGGGGCTGACTCGTTTGCCTGCGTGCCCTCCAAAAGGCGACAGGTAGACACAGACACGATATTCCAGCACTGGAAACCACCTCTCCATTCTGGGGCCCAGGTCCATGTGATGCAGCCCAAGGTCCCCCCACCGTGAGTGCACCCCCCACCATCCCGCATGAGCTCATTGGCACCCCCAAACCTGTGACTTGTTCACATGCAGTATCGGAGGGTGTGCCTTCCGCACTCAAAACTTGACATTTACCTCTGTTACATTTCATCGTGTGAGACGTGACTGACCTTGTTGGTCTGTTCAATCCTTTTCGCAATGCCGATTCTGTCATTTAGCAGAAAGAATGTTTGATCCCTCAAAGAGTGCCACGTGCAAGTGACCCACGTGCCGCCTGGAGGCCCCTGACGCAAACCCCGAGGCCGAGGGCAGGGCCCGCGGCAGCCGCCACCACCATCCAGGCCGGGATCCGTCATTTTAAACGGGGCTCCTTGGGAAGCCTCGTTCAGCCATTTAGGAATCCCCCACTGCATTCTCACCCTTTCCCTTCCAGGGTCCTTCCTGGTCCCCACCGCCTTCGGATGCTTCAGTCCAGGCTTCCTGTGGTGTCTGAGCAAGATAAAAACAGACCTCAGTTCCTTTGATAAACTTGGCAACGTCCGCTCAGCATCACTAAGCTCGGTGTTTCTCTGTGGCGTCTCCCGACAAGGGTTGAAAGTTATGGGGGCTGAGACCTCCGTGATGCCACCAAGAAAGGACCTTGAAAAACAACCAGGTCCCTGCAGTGCGGGACGGGAGTGGGAACGCTCCTGAATGTCCCAGCAGACACAGCGGTGCTGATCGCAGGCACGTACAGCACCTGCGCGGCGAGACCGTGGCCGCAGCTCCGCAGTCGCGTGGAATCCAGGCTCCTCAGCAAAGAGAAGCAAGAACTCCTGGCCTGGCGGGGCCCACCGGCCTCGGGTGGCGCTGGGAGTGATGGAGACTGCCTGTGCTCTTAACTTCTTTACATTTTGCTCAAGAAACATTTCATCCCGGGCTCTGCTTGGACAAGGTTCACTCCTCTTTGGCAATGATGCTACTATAGCACAGAGTGCAGGGGGCCTCATATTAAGAATCCCTTTGTTAGCTAAGGAGTTGATTAGCCTCATTGCCAACAGGTGCTTCTTATAGAGGATTCGGGCCCTCAGAAACAGAGCGTTCCTCTCCTGCGTTTCCACGTGTCCCCAGATTTAACCATTCAACGTGGGACAGAGGGAGGAGGTAAACGTTTATGCTCCCAGGCAGGCGACGGCGTGTCTACTGCAAAAGAATCAGAATACATTCCCTCTGTAAGTTTCCGAGAAACACAAGCCTGACTAGGCGAAAGCTCTTTCCACCGGCGTGGACATGTGAGAGCGACATAGGTGATGGATTTGGAAGGAAACCGTAGTGGGCCCTCGGGAGGCATTCACTTAAGTGATTTTGTATTTTCTGTGTGGCCTAACTTTCATAGGGAAGAGCCGGCCAGCTCTTGGAATAGCTCCACTTCGGAATCCCAGGCTGAGCGCCAACGGCGGGCTGCGCGCGCCCCCTGCTGTCTGTTTCTGGCTTTTGCCTTCCCCGGAAGGAGCAGTGCTGTGCCCCGAGAAAACCTGCAGGCAAAAAGTCGGCTCAGAACCTGGGGCTCTCCCAGGACCACGAGCCTCCCTAACCCCCACTCCCACCACCACGCGTTTTGAACATGAGCAGGACCCGTAGCCCTGTCAACATCTGAGCTAACAGCTGGGGCTGGGCGTGACCCATTCATTGACAGGCGGCCTCTAGACCACTATTTCCTTCCAGGACTTCAGGTACCTGGGGTGCGCGCGAAGAGGGAGCCTCGAGAAGCAAAGGGGTCCTCATAGCACTGAGCAAGTCACAAAAACGTTGCTTCAACCTGGAAGACATTCAGAGGAAAGGGAGAACTCCTGTGAATGGTTCCCCATTGCTTTCTGCTCAAATCTCCATTTTCCTCTCCTCTGACTGATGGCAAAATGTCCCACCACTCACAGCCTCTCTTGCCAAACTGAAAGACGCCAGGGAGCCTGGGCCTTGCCGGAAAGGTTAGGGAGCAGAGATGGAGATGAGACGTTGAGCTCAAGGGCGCTGCAGGAGCACTGGCTTGTCTGACCAAGAATTCTCCCACAAAGTCTTCTGCAAGGAGGGTACCCAGATGCAGAAACATGGGTCGCTTCTCCCCTAAAGGAAGTCCCAGAAGCATCAGGGTGGTCGAGGATGGAAGGCCCTGATGTCCGCCTTTCCCCAGACCCCGAGCTCCCTTCGCTTCAAGATTGTGGGGGAGAGAAAAGTAGAAGAGAGTCCGGTAAGAGATACCAAACTTATCTAGGTAGTAGATTATGATTTTATTGAACAAAATAGTGTGGAAGAAATGTCATATTTCTTACTGCTCCAAATCGAATTGAACCTGGCTGGGCTGACAGGGAATTAATTCTATGGTGGTGAGTATGGAAGCTCTCTCCTCTCCTACCAGGTTCCTATATAAGGGTCCTTGGGGTTCTGGGAGGGGAGAGTCCAGATCTTCTGCTCACTGAAGCCCTCCTTGGTTTCTCCTGCTGTGGCAGGGCTTGAGGGTCTCTGCCCAGGCAGGAGTCCCTGCTTCCCCAGCTGTGGTCAGGCAGACTCTCTGAGGTCCTGTCACATCCCTGGGACACTGTGCTCAGAACCTGGGAAGACCTGTCTCAGGCTTTCTGGGCTTGAGGGAAGCTCTAAAAATCTCATTCTGGTCTTCCGGCTTCTCCATGCCCAGCACAGCCCCAGGCCCAGGCACCCCAAAGAGAATGGGCCCCTCACTCACAATGCTACTCTTAAACCTGGGGGAGAGGAGCACCATCCTGAGTAGGACCCTCATATCATACACACACACACTGCACACACACACAGAGGGTGTGAGAGAGCACCTAGGTCACTCAGGATGTGACCCCTAGTGTTGTCACAGTGTCACTTGTAACCCTAAACACTCTCCTCACTAACATTGTCAGGCCTCACAGCCACGCCTTTCCTCATCTTTTTATTCCATTTCTTCAAAATCCAAGGAGACACAAAGACCTGCAGGCTTACGGCTTATACAGTGGCCCATGCCGGAGCTGGACACTGGCGTTGGATACCCCTCTGACATGTGGGGAGAATTTCAACATCAGGAGTGCGTAGGGTGAAGAAAAGACAAATTAATTAACTTGTCAGACACTTCCTCTTAGACAACTTTAAAGGAACGGTTTTGTGCATAACAAAGTGTTTTTCTCAGTAGTGCTAGGAGTCCATTTTCCTCACTTTTCTGTGCTGCAGTTCAGGGTTCCAGTTCTGAAACATTCAGAGCAGCTGCATTCGGGAGGAACATTTTGTGATATTAAACAATTCATAGTACTTGGAAATGTGTGTATGTAAAGGTCTAGAAATAACATGTTTGAGTGAGATATTTATTCATTTTTATTTTTACATTTATGGTGATTTAAATTTTTGAGAAATGTTTATTAAAATTGTGTGTGCTTGAGACACAACCACATGTAAATTTTTTAGATCCTTGAAACTATGAGAACAAGCCAAGATGATAATAAAAATAAAAAATATGAGAGTGGGGCTCAGAAAAGAAAACAGGCTAAAAAGAGAAAAGACAACCTTCAGGAAAAGGGACTTTGTGAATTTTTAAAACCTGGAAACACAGTAGGTGAGGAGGTTTGCATATCAAAATGCACTCATAGCACATGCAATGGGCTACAGATAGTTTATTCAATAAGTGGTGTTGGGAGAATTGAATATGTGCAGAAGAATGAAACTAGACCACCTTCTTATACCGCACACAAGAATAAATTCAAATTGGGTCAAAGACTTAAATGGTAGACTCAAAACCATGAAAATTGTAGAAGAAAACATGGACAGCAAAATCTTGGACATTGCTCATAGCAATTTTTTAGCAGATATCTCTCCCCAGGCAAGGGGAGAAAAAGAAAAAAATAAACAAATGGTTCTACACCAAATTAAAATATTTTTGTACAGCAAAGGAAATCATCAACAAAATAAAAAGACAACACACAGAATGGGAGAACATATTTGCCAATACATCCGATAAAGGGTTAATATCCAAAATTTATGAAGTACTTACAAAACTCAACACAGGAAAATAAACAACCCAACTTAAAAATGGGCAGAGGACATGAAAAGACACTTCTCCAAAGAGGACACAGGCATGGCCAATAGACATATGAAAAGACGCTCAGCATGGCTAAGCATCAGAGAAACACAAATTAAAACCACAATGAAGTACCATCCCACATCTGTCAGAATGGCTGTCGTCAATAAATCAACAAATGAGTGCTGGTGAGGATGTGGAGAAAGGGGAGCCCTTATGCTCTGTTGGTGGGAAGGCAGACTGGTGCAGCCACTGTGGAAAGCAGTGTGGAGATATCTCAAAAATTTAAAAATGGATCTGCCTTTAGACCCAGTGATCCCACTTCTGGGAATATATCCGAAGACACTAATTTGAGAGAACATAAGCACCTCTATGTTCATTGCAGCATTATTTACAATTGCCAAGGTATGGAAGCAGCTCAAGTGTCTATCAGTAGATGAATGAATAAAAGAACTATGGGACATTTACACAATGGGATACTACTTGACCATAGAAAAGAAGAAAATTGTACTCTTTGTAACAGTATAGATGGACCTGGGGAACATTATCCTAAGTGATATAAGCCAGTCAGAGATAGACAAACACCATAGGAGTTCACTCATATGTGGAATCTAATGAGCAAACCGAGCTAACAAAGAGAATGGGGGCAGACTCAGGTGGAGAGCAGGCTGGCAGCTGGCTGGGGGGCTGGGGTGGAGGGACTGAGCAAAAGGGGAAAGGACTCATGGACGTGGACAACAATGTGGTGATTGTCGGGGGAGGGATATATAAGGGGACTAAAAGGTAATACCAAAAAATATATAATAGAGATTAAATTTTAAAAAGTGCACTCATGCCATCATTAAAACTGACAAAAGAAAAGTGGGTAAAATCAACGGTCAAGGTGTTAAACAAAAGACAAGGAAACAGATATAAAGACCTGAAATAGTATCATACGGCCCATATGTAGACAGATACTCATATAATGATGCTTTTGATGGTGCTTACTGTGCAACATTTACTGAAAACAATGGATGTATTTTAAGTTCAACAGAAATGATTTTGAAATTTGATGCTACAGTGGCCAAAACTTGTAATTTGGACAAAAATTGAAGAAATAACCTCTCTTTGGGGTGAAGAACTCAAAAAATGAGATTATTGATTTATGAGTACTAAAGTGAGAAATCATACATACATCCAATTTAGCAAATGTACTAGGGGCAAAAGTCATGATGACAACGAACATTTATTACACATATCATCGAACTATAAGAAGAGTTGAATATACTGTTTTTCACTGGTTTTGCAAATATTGTAAAAAATATTTTGTTCTAAGAACTAAAAAATATTTCAATTTTAGGCATTGATTTAAAGCAGAGGTCTGTAAACTTTTTACAGAAAGGCCTGGATACTAAATAGTTTAGTCTTCGCAGGCTAGAATGTACCTCTAGTCACTCCAGCTCTTTCAGGTATAGAAGAGACCCCGGGTTAATATCAGAGTCAGCCAGTTCTAGAGGGACATCTTCAGGAAGCGCTGGCAGAGACCACAGGATCCCCAGCCCAGGATGCCGGCAGGGTTCCTGTTTACGGAGGCATCATGCTCGGTAAGAGGCTGAGACTTAGAGAACCCAGTCTGGGTTTGTCAACATCCTGTTCACCGCCTGCCACTGTAAGAACAAAATTAGACTGCCTGTGGACCACTTTATTTAATCATCTCTTATCAATGCTGCCTGTTTTCTTTGTGACTATTTTAGGGCTTGGATCGTTTCAATGGAGTCTCGTATCTTCTAAGTGATCTAAGCCATTAGACCCACCAAACTGAGTCTTTACATTGGAAATGCAGTGTAGAAGGATTTCCTACTTCTTTCATTTTTTGTGTTTTTTGAAAGGTTTCTTTCTGTGGCCCAACCCATCACTTTCATATTTCCAGAAAAGGGAACATGAAAAGAGAAAGAAAAAAGACTTTATAACTGCATAGGGGTTTTTATTCCAGCCCATCACACCTGCAGCCTAAAGGAAGCAGACAGCAGAGTCACAAGTAAAACTTAAAAAGTTGAGACTATATTTCACTGCATGTTAGTAAAGAGTTTTATTATTTCTCTAATAACACATGCAAAGTCACCTTGAAGTTACGGAATGGAGAGTGTGCGTGTTTTCCATTTTTAGTTTTTTACATGTACTGATAGGCTGGCCTGGGCTGAGACTGGATACAGAACTTCAGAGCGGAAAAAGTAGAAATCACTTGTCCTTGAAGTTTGCCTGCTGGTCTCCTAGCAACCGGCTTCTTGCTTGCGGCACAGTTGAGCTGCGTCTGGGGAGCGCGAAGAGGCACAAGTTCGCTTTCCTACCAGATAATGACATTGTTTGTAATTAATACAAATACTCCCTGTAAGCAACAGTGAAGGAAGGAGGAGGAGTTTTGAGAAGAGCTTTTTTGAGAGGCCGTGTCTGGCCTTAGGGCAGGAGGAGCATGCGTGATCTCCCTGTCTGTGACTCTGTTCCTGTTCTGCTTGTTTGCTTAGTTTGTTTTTTAGATTCTGTTGTTGATCGTTGTGAAATTGTTGCCCTTTTAATGTTTATAGTTTTGATCTTCTTTTTCTTAAATAAGTCCTTTTAACATTTCATGGGAGGTTATCAGCTGGGAGGCTGAAGGGGGAGAATGGGGGAAAGGGTGCAGGGATTAAGAAGCATAAATTGGTAGGTGCAAAATGGACAGGGGGCTGTCATGAGTAGCATAAGAAATGGAGAAGCCAAAGAACTTATATGTGCGAACCACAGACATGAACTAAGGGGGGACGGCAGGAAGGGAGAGGGATACCAGGTGGAGGGGGGCAAAGAAGGAAAACTGGGACAACTGTAATCGCATAATCAATAAAATATATTTTTAAAGAAGGAGCAGGTGTGCGTGTATGAGGGGCGATGGCAGGTGAGGAGTGAGGCACTTGGGTTGAAAACTGGAGACGTTCATTCAGAGGGGACCAAACGCTGACTCTGCCCGACTCCCAGAGTGGGCGCCCCTCCCATGAAGCACCCCAGGCCCTGCTGGAGGAGCCTCGTCCTGCCTCAGGACAGCATTTACGGCTCAGCCTGTGAGCCCAGTTACCGGATCGCTTGGTTTGTAAAGAAACAGTGGGAATCTGGATTTGTGTGGGCGGTGGAGAGGGGAGAACCGATATCTCCCAATTTAAAAATAGTTCACTCAAACATTTTTCATTCACTGGATACCTGTGAGGGCCAACATTTGGACCATGACCCTTGGCTTACATCTTTTCTAAGCAGTCTTTGCTTTTTTAAAAAAATCGTTTTTATCCCATTTCTAAAGCCATTCACTTCCACTTCCTGCAGGGTGAGCACGGGAGTGTTAAAGGCATCAGTCTGTGTGCCCTGTCCCACTGCACTCTAACGCCTGTCCCCTCTGGGGCTCAGGGCCCGCGTGGAAGGCTGTGATGCGGGGGCAGCCATGGGGGTGTGTGCGGGGATGGGACAGAGGCGGATATGTGGGGAGGGCTTGCCATCAGAATTTATGGTTGTGAACAGTCCAGTGAGGAAAACCACAGCTCAGTAAGAGATGGCGCATGCGTACACTGGCGGGGGTGGACGGGCAGCGGGGAACAGGGTGGGCAGTGGTCTAGTCAAGGGTGCAGGCGAACTTGAGAGGTTGAGTTCTGCTTTGGGGTAGGCCACTGTAGGTTATGCAGACAAACTCACCCACTGACCAAAAAAAAAAAAAAAAGAAACCAGAAAAAACTGGATAAATTACCAAAGTCATATTTTTAATGACATCAGAGTATTGTGGGAGCTGCAAGGACAAATGGGGTGAAGTTTCAGGAAGGGGAGAACTGTACAGAGGATAGGGCACAAGGGGCTACCCTTTATTCCCTGGGTCACTTTCTGGTTTGGGGCTGAGCTGAGGACCAGAGCTGGGCTCCAGCACGGGCCACCAGCCGGGGCGGGGCAGGATGCAGAGAAATCCGGAAACTCCTAGTGGCCCTGCGGAGTTGGACTGCTCACCACAGGGATTTTAGGAGTCTCGAACTCATGGCTACTTCCCCACAAAACAGCTTCTGAATCTGAGGCTGTGTGGGGACTAAAGAGTTCGGTGACAAGTTTGAAAAGGCAGAGTGAAATATCTTATGGTCTGCAGTGCCGAGAAAACTTAAAATGGTCAGGTGTAGGTGCACTGAAAGCAAAATGTAACCAATAAAAGTTGTAGGGAGAGTGGTGCACTCACACCAAAAATCTACAGCCCCTGTTTACATGGTCACTCATTCATTGTGGAAGCTTCTAGAGCCTAGGAATCCAGGCTTGTTGCCCCCTAAGCCGGCTACCAGTGGGAAATACTCATTTACTTTGTGTTTTTTATGGAAGTATGAAAAAATAAAATAAAAATGAGTACTCAGTGGACTCAATGAATGGAAGAGAGTGAACATAATATACTAACCAGCGGGAAGATAAGTCATTAAAAATATTCAAAACAATTACAGTGGCCTGTAATATAGTTTGATGTCAGGTATTGTGATCCCTCCTACTTTGTTCTTCTTTCTTAAAATTGCTGTGGCTATTTGGGGTTGTTTATGGCTCCATATAAATTTTTTAAATGTTTGTTCTATATCTGTGATATATGTCATTGGTATTTTAATAGGGATTGCATTGAATCTATAAATTGCTTTGGATAGTATGGACATTTTGATGACGTTAATTCTTCCAATCCATTACCACGGTGTATGCTTCCATTTCTTTGTGTCTTCCTTAATTTCTTTCTTCAGTGCTGTGTAGTCTTCTGAGTACAGGTCTTTTACTTCCTTGTTTAGGTTTATTCCTAGGCACTTTATTTCTCTTGTTGCTATAGAAAATAGGATTTTTTTCCTGATTTCTGTTTCTGATAAATAAAAAGCTTCTGCAAGCCTGAAGAAAGCATCAGCAAAATGAAGAGGGGACCAACTGTATGGGAAAATATATTTGCCAACGATACCTCGGACAAGGGTTTGATCTCCAAAATATATAAAGAACTCACACAACTCCACTCCAGGAAGACAAAAAATCCAATTAAAAAATGGACCAAGGACCTGAACAGGCTTTTCTCCAAGGAGAACATACACATGGCTCAGAGACACATGAAAGGATGCTCAGCATCACTAGCCATCAGAGAGATGCAAATTAAAACCACAATGAGATACCACTTCACACTGGTCAGAATAACCATCATAAACAAATCAACAAACAACAAGTGCTGGTGAGGATGTGGAGAAAAGGGAACCCTAGTACACTGCTGGTGGGAATGCAGACTGGTGCAGCCACTGTGGAAAACAGTATGGAATTTCCTAAAAAAACTAAAAATGGAGCTACCTTTCGACCCAGCAATTCTACTGCTGGCATTATACCCTAAGAATCCTGAAACACCAGTTCAAAAGAACCTATGCACCCCAATGTTCACGGCAGCACAATTTACAATAGCCAAGAATTGGAAGCAACCCAAGTGCCCAACAGTAAATGAGAGGATCAAAAAACTATGGTACATTTACACAGTGGAATAGTACACAGCAGAAAGAAAGAATGAGCCCCTACCCTTCGTGACAGCATGGATGGAACTGGAGAGCATCATGCTAAGTGACATAAGCCAGGCAGTGAAAGACAGATACCATATGATCTCACCTATAAGTGGAACCTAATCAACAAAACAAACAAGCAAGCAAAATATAACCAGAGACACGGAAATAAAGAACAAACTGACAGTAACCAGAGGGGAGGGGGGAGGAGAATAACACAGGACAGAAGGGGAAGGGTCATCAAGGAACATGTATAAAGGACCCCTGGACAAAGCCAAAGGGGGGAAAGATTGAGGGTGCGAGGTGGGAGTGGGTGGGGCGGGAGAAAGTTGTCTCCAGGGGAAAATGGAGACAACTGTACTTGATCGACAACAAATAAATAAATAAAGTATTCGAAAGAATTATACAGAAGTAAAATATGGGAAAATAAACATTGATAGTGAGACGGGGGGGGATACTGAAGGCTCCAGAGGAGCAGAGAGAGGGAATGGGCTGGCGGCTAGGAGTCCAGGTAACTAGGAATGTTATAACTAAATGTTAAAAGACTACTTGGATTCTAAGAGAAAACCTCTTGGAGAGAGCCAAGAGCCTGGCTTAGTGCCCAGGCGCCATGAGAGCCACAGCGATCGGCTGCTCGGCTGGGTGATTTCTGAGCCTGTCGCCTCCATGCTTGGAACAGGTGCTGGGGGTGAGGTGAGGGGCGATAGAGCAAGGAGAAAGAGAGAGTGAAAATCCTCGCCCTGGAAGTCAGTTAGAGTTCTTAGAGATAACAAGCATAGGGGAGGAAAAGAAGGGGGGAAGACAGCTGCCGAAGAGCCACCTAGAGGAGAAAAATCGGATTTGTTATGCCCCATTTATTGATGAGTTCACACTTAGCAGTGACTTTGCGTTAACTGACCCCAAACATCTTAACTACAGCACCACGATATAGTTTAGCCCCAGACTGTGCTGGCTGAGGAATTCGAATAGAGTCTTCTAGGGAATTTAACACTGAAGGAATCTGCTTTATTTTGTAAAGCAACACAATTTTCAATGGTACTTCTTCCTAATTACTAGGGAAATGAAGCATAAGCTTTGGAATCAGGTAGTCTTTGACCCACATCGAATGTATACAAATGTTGACTTCACTCCCAAATTGGATTATATGTATTTTGGGAAAGATCTATGCTGACAGTTCCTGTCAACAGCATGATGTGCAAAACACGAAGAGTGAGACAATAATGTTTAAGGCTTTATTTCCCCCTTGTGTTGATATTTAAAAGGCTCTTTGTGTCATATAAAACTGTTATTATAGCTTTCTTTGGATTTTCTCTTACTTTTTATTGACAAGTGTAACTTGGCGTGTTTTTATTTAGTCGACAGAAATCATTCTCGGTGTCCTATGAAGGATCTCCTGTGGTCCCTTTCAGTTACATGAATATAAAGGAGCCTGACCTCATTAGTCCAGATTTGGGGATAAGAAGATTCTAGAGTTTTTCGAGGGTCCTAGAAAAAGCTCCCTTATATCATGGAGATTTAATATTGTTTAGATGGCAATAATCCCCAAGTTGATCTGTGGATTCAGGGCAATCCCTATCGAAATTGCAGCTGGCTTTGTTGCAAAAACTGAAAAGCTCATTCCAAAATTTGCATGGAAATTCAAGGGACCCATAACAGCCAGACAATATTGAAAAGGAAGAATAAAGATTTATAGTTCCTGATTTCAAAATATTATTACAAAGCTATAGTAATCAAAACAGCGACATGCTCATAGAGATAAACACAGAGGTCAAGAGAAGGGCAATGAGAGATAAATTGTCACATTTATAGTCAACTGATTTTTGACAAGGGTACCAAGCCAATTCAAGGAATAAAGAATAACCTTTTCAATAAATGGTACTGGGACTCCTGGATGTCCCCATATAAAATAATTAATTTTGATCCCCATATCATACCATATACAAAAATTAACTCCAAATGGAACAAGATCTAAATGGAGAAGCTGAAACTATAATATTCTTAGATAAAAGCATAAGCATAAATCTTCATGACCTTCAATTAGGCAATGGCTTCTTAGGTATGATATCGAAGACACAAGTAACAAAAATATATATTGGACGTCATTAAAATTAAAAACTTTGGTGCATCAAGGGGCACCATCAAAGTGAAAAGAAAACCCATGGAATGAGAGAAGGCTTTAGGAAATCATATCTGATGAGGGACTTGTATCTAGATTATGGAAAGGACTCCCACAATTCAATGATAACCCTGTTAAAAATAGGCAAAATAATCTAAATAGATATTTTCCAAAGAAGACACACAAATGGCCAATAAGCACACGAAATGACACTGGACATCACGGGCCATCAGAGGAACACAAATCAAAGACACAACGAGACAGCCAGACAAGAAGAATTGTGAGGCTACGGAGAAACCAGGACCTCCTTACGTTGCCGGTGCGAATATAAAATGATACGGCTATTTTGGAAAACCGTTTGACAAGTTCTTAAAAAGTTAAACATAAGCTTTCCACATTTCTCATGAATTTCATTCCTCAGTATTCCCTCAAGAGAAATAAAAGCGTTATGTCCACACAGAGGCTTGTGAGGCAAATCTGTCGCAACAGGAAGCAGGGCGGCGTTTGTGGGCCTGAGGGTGGGAGCAGGCGTCAGCCAGAAGTAGAAGGGGTGAGCGTTTGTAGTGTCGGAGATGTTTTCAATTAGGTTTTCGTGATGGTTACAAAGATCTATAAATGTACTTAAAGGTACTGACTTACACACTCACAATTGGTATATTTTATGATATGGAAATTGTACCTCAATAAAACCATTTAAAAAGATAACCAGCGAGAGATAAGAGGTATGATGGTAATGGATAAATGAAGTTTGAAGGTGTGATTGGTAATGAGGGTTTATTTATTTAGTTGTCAAGAACTAGTTGCCTGGCCAGGCCTAGATGCCCAGGGGCGGGAACGTAGTGGCCTCCCAGTAGCAACTCTGTACTATGGAAAGGGAATACTTTACTTTATTTTCTACAATGGCTGAGAGGAGGCTTATTATCATTCCTATTTTAGACACCTCCTGGAGCCATAGGGAGGTTACGTAACTTACCCAAAATCACAATTAGTAATGGTTAAAGTTGGGAATCAACTGGGTTCGCTTCACAGTCACAAATCCCAACTTCTTTTCTTCATAGCAGGTGAAGTTTTAGAGCTGGAGGGGGATTTAGAGATTACCTAGCTGCGCCCTAGACTGTAAAATGCACTGGGGCTTCCTTCTAAGGCTGAACCCAGGGCCTCCACTAATCACATGTCGCCTGCCTGACCGATGGACTGGCTGATTGTCCTCCCGACGAGTGAACTGAGGTCCCGGGCCTTTGAATGACAAGCCTGAGGTCCTCTGCTATTTAATGGCAGAACTGCGATGAGGCCCCATGGGGCAGTTTACCCCCCCTTCCCTCTAGGCCACGCTGCCGTGATTGCCTCCTTTCCTCCTTAGGAACTCGAAGCCCTGCTGTCAGAAGGTACATCTTTCATTCCTCATCTGGAGGTTGAAATGTGACCCTCTTCGGCCAGCACTTCACTGTGTTACATGCCGTGGTGACCTCACAGAGAAGCCCGGCTTCTCATCTTAAGTCCTTCACCTCGCTTCTTCTATCTATCTATCTATCTATCTATCTATCTAGGGGAAGAAAGGAGAGAGGGAGAGAAACATCAGTTGGTTGCCTCTCAGACGTGCCTTGACCAGGAACTGAACTCACAACCTTGGTATGTGCCCTGACCGGGAATTGAACTGGCAACCTTTCGCTTTGCAGGACAACACCCAACCAACTGAGCCATACCAGTCAGGGGAGTCCTTCACCTCACTTCTGAAGCTGGACCAGCTACGCTTCTTGATGGCCCCAATTCTAGATAAGAACAAAGTTTTTTCTGGCTTTCCTCCCTCCTGGAATTTAGCTTGGAAATTGAGTTCTCTCCCCCATACTCTTGACACCTGGAACTGGTCTCTCTCGGTTGCTTCTCTGCAAATCTAGACTCTCTTACATTACTGTTCCTTTGCCCCCTAATTCAAGGCCAGATCCATCTTTGGATGAATTCCAAATACCTTCCACCTCATAATTAACTCTTGAGATCCCTGACAGTCATGGGGGGAAATTTGGCATCAGTCTAGCTCTGACCCCCGTTGTCTGCCATGGGTCACATCTTCTCCAGCCTGCAGGGATCACACCTGTACTTTCCTGCACAGTTTAGTCCCCTATCACTAAACTTACCTACTGCTAATTTGCAGAACACACACACACGCACTGTACGGACATACGATCCCCCGACTGTTTATATAGGTTTGTTCTTACCTGAAACTGAAGACAAACAAATGCATTTATTACATTCCCAGAGCTAGGGGATATTCATCACAGTGAAAAGGAAACCCAAGTCTGCCCTGGGAACTGAATTCACTTTTGCCTGTTGGAACAGTTCTCCTGGGTGACAGGAGGAAGCCGATACCAATCATTAGATGCAAGAACCAAACGAAAGCAACCCAACCCATAACCGGAGGCACCGGAGGACTCTGAAACCTCTTTGAAGAGAATTTTGAGAGGCAGTGATTATGTTGCTAAGTAACTCCTACGCAGGGTGTCCTCTAGAGTAGGAAAGTTTTTGTTTGAATAGGCCAGTATCCTTTAAATTTCACACGGATGAAAAAAATGTCATAATATAAATGATAAATGAATTACAACATGGTTCCTTTAACCTATAGATTTATTTGACACTGAAAATAATAACTTTCATTACAAGTAATATTATGTGATGTTTTGAGAGTACGGAGTGGGATATTTGGCTACATAATTTTCACTGTTTATCTGCATTGACCTTTGTGTTTTTCAATTCTTATTTTAGAGAAAAAAATGTAAATCTAAATAATTACAGTGTAACTAGGCCATAAAGGATTTGCTACAATCCAGCAACAAACATTAAAATTCTTACTTTCTGAGATCACATCTTAAAGTCCTGGGGTCAAATGGCATGGTTGGAAGGACTAACGTAAAACTGGAGCTCTCTTTCTACTGAGGGAAAAATGGAGGCCATATAGAAGCCTTGGAGCCAAATCAAACATACTGGAGTTTCTTCCTGTTCACGTCTTAAGCCTCCTGATTATTTCTCATCCTGGGAAGTAAAGGGAAGTCAGATGTTTCCCTTAAAAGGAGTTGGAGTGTGAAATTTATCCGAAGTGAGTCGTGAGGGAGGAGGGTCTGTGGTGAGCAGAGAAGACGGGGGAGATCAACGGTGTTCACCGGTCACGGCCAGGGCAGCGTGGCTGTGCCAACCATCTGGCATCTGTCTGGAGGCCCCCTCCGGCTGTCACTCGGGGTGCAGAGGACCCAGGGGAGAGGTGGAGACACAGGGCATGTGAGGGGTCTAGCGCGTGGCCTGGGGAAACCAGCTGAGGAGGGAGAGACTGCATGTTTAGGGCCAATTTTGAACACAGCAGCCAGGACCCCAGAGAGTGCCGTGAGGACACTCTATTGGGTGCCTTGGAGACGGACCCCGGAATGGAGACCGTGCACGCTGGCAGCGGGGAGAAGCATTTTAGTTACAGTAGTGGGTGGAAAGGCCGTCTATAAAAGGGCAGTACGGTTGTATTCTTGGATTTCCAGTAGCTCCTTGGACAAGCAAGTACAGTGGGGCGATAATTTGTCATTCCTGTCACTCCCCTTTCGCCCCACCTTTCTGCAACCGTCACTGTGACTTGGTTCTCCGGGGAAAGCTGTCCACCTCCAGGGCAAAAGGCAAAGCGAAAACCTTCACATTTCTTGGGATTTAAATTTTCAAATGGACTTTTACATTCCCAGTTGGGAGAAAACCCAACTTTTGAGTAGCAAAGCCAACGTTTGTGCCACACACAATGGGCCTGGGAAGGAATCCTGATGCTGTGAGGGTCAGTTTTGCTGCCCTCGGCTTGATCAAGGGTCTTCCAGCGAGGAAAGGCTTGGGAGGAAGACCAAACCCAAGGTGCTGGCCTGTGGCCCTGTGCTCTTTCCTGGCTCACCTCTCCGGGGACTGAGTTTGTGGAATGCACACCTTTGCCCTTAGGAATCTAGGAAGAGAGAGGATATTTGCTTCGCTCTCTGTCTGGTGCCCTGAGGGCCTCACAGATGTGTGGGTGGAGACAGGTGAGGCTGGGGTAGCGGCAGAGCAGGTGTCAGTGGCCAATCCTGATCATCCTTCAGCCCACATTGGTGAGGGCAGGGAGGTCAGAAGTGAACTGTCTTACATGGGAGAGAAAGCAGTGAATGCAAAGCTAGCAACAGAAGTGGGAACGGGACGATGTCTAAGGTTGCTAATCTGTGCAGGAGTCTTGGAGTGGGCGACAAAAGATGAAACCCTTTTGGGATTTGGGATTTTCAGCCCAGCTTTCCTCCTGGGATTGGGAATTCCACAAGCTTATCTGTTCATTTGTCTGTTAGTTTGCTTGGTTATTATTTCAATCATTCATTCATTTTCATTGTTTCCAGCAGCTACTGTATTTTTAGATTTTAAATCTTATATTAGCTACTGAACCAGCTCTTTCCAGTTTTAAGGCATATTCCCTCATTCTGTTGCAGGAATTGGCAATCAGGTCTGGGTGGCCCTGCACACACCGGCATCGCTCTGGGCGCTCTGATCATGCTCTCTTTCCCCTGGAAAGGTAAGCGTCTTAGAAATTTTAAACCACAGAAAAAGAACCTTTGTATGAACATTTTCCAGAGAAGGGAAACACATGTTATCTCTCTTTAGAGTTTTCTACCGCTATGAAGTTATTTCACTTCTGAAAAGATGTGAAGGGGCATCTAATTTGCAAAAGCCGAAGACATTTAAACTCTTACTTTTCGGGTGAACGCGTCCCTTCTTTGTGGATCTCTGGGTCACAAGAACTCAGGGAAAAGTTCCTTCTAACTCCAGGCGCCTTCACTTACTATTATTATTCTCAGTCCTGAGCCTTTGAGCAAATAAAATGATGGCGATGTTCCAGGCATTTCTGAGGAACAGAGGCTCCATAAATTTTGGAAACTCAATGAGTGAGCCATAGAAATGTAAGTGATCTAGGAACAGAAGTGCAACTGTTCCCAGAGGCTGTCAAGAGCGGCTTTCTTCAAAATCCTTTAATTCTTAGGGTTCTCTGGGGGAAGGATGGGTGGTAAGCAGATGTATGGACCATAACTTGGGCAGATAAATCAACCTCGACATCTCCAGAAGAATCCATTAACATAGCAGTTGACACTGCAGACACTCTGCTTCCTGTGTGTAGAATACAATACAAGGTTATTTTTTACACGTTGCAAAAAAGAAGAATGTATTTTCAGTGCCTATTTACTTTTTTTTAAAGATTTTATTTATTTATTTTTAGACAGAGAGGAAGGGAGGGAGAAAGAGAAGAGGGAGAGAAACATCAATGTGTGGCTGCCTCCCACGCGCCCCCCCAGCTGGGGACCTGGCCCACACCCAGGCGTGTGCCCTGACTGGGAATTGAATGGGCAGCCCTTTGGTTCGCAGGCCGGCACCCAATCCACTGAGCCACACCAGCCAGGACTCAGTACCTATTTTCAAAAGAGAAGTGACTGAGGTATTTTTGCCTGAGAAATTACATGGAGGTCTGGACTGGTCACTCTAACAAGTGGAGGAACAGTAATAAAAGCAAGGATTTAGTCCATACTGAACCCCGTTAGCTTCAAAGGGACTAACTATTCAATTCTCTGCTTAATGTGACTTGCAAATGCCTTGCATTGGCTCAGTGCATATCCATCACCCCAGGGGAAGTAATGCCAAGTGCACGCTGACAGCTCATTCCAGGCATCGACAAGTGACTTCCTTTCTGGTTGTGTTGAAAGCCAAAGTATTTTCTTATTACAAGAAGATGCTATTTAAATTATTATTTGCTTTTGCTCTGATGTGAGGAGAAAAAGAAAGAGTGTGACTTGCAAAGACCCTTTTCCTGCTGAGATGGAACTGAGAAGGATGGGCTGCAAGCTGAGAGGGCATCTGTGGTCTCCCTTTGGCCACAGGTCCGAGGGTAGCGGAAAGGCACCTTCATTTCATTATAGGGGTGACACAGACTCAGAAAGGAAGTGCAAAAGCCTCCAACGTCATGGGTTTTCTCCGGGAGGAAAGAAGAGCTAATGAAGGAAGCCACAAAGAGATGGCAAGGAAGGCTGCGAGGAATGAGTCTGCCAATAGCAATTTTCCATCAGCTAGTGTTATGCTTAGGGTAATTTGGTGACATCTAAGGCTGACTCCTCAAGGGCAGTCAGAAACAAACAGAGCTTGTCCCAGTATCTGCAGTAGGTTCACAGATGAACTGGGTCAGTGTCTCATTTGCAACTCAGCTGGTGAATGACGCCGCCGCCTTTCAGTCTTTGTTTGGTGGTTTGTTCCCTGGGCTTTGAAAATTCATGATAATTGAGAAGCTGAAGAATGGTGTTCAGAGAATAGTTGGTGTCAACTGAGGCAGGACTTCTCTGGGGAACCCAAGCCTCACACTGAGTAGGTCCATACATGTGGTTTTGTTAGTGTGTTTAGAGACCGTGCCCAAGGGACTGACTTACACTAATCAAGCCCCTAAGAGGCAGTTGCAAAAGCCCTAGTGACAATTCATTAATTTGCATCAGGAAACGTAACAGTTCGCAGGCTAACTGTGAGCTGGTCAGCATGTTGGCTCCCTGGAGGGATGGAAAACTCCAATGCTGATAAGGGCAGGCAAGTAAAGGAATGCTAAGTATTCTATGTTTTCTAATTAAATTCTCAAAGCTATCATATGAAGGAGGTATTATTGCCCCTTTTTGCAGATGAAGAAACCAGAGTTCAGAGAAGTCAATAACTTATCCTAGGTTTCACAGAGGGTCACTGAGCGTCCCTGGGGGCAGGGGCGTTGCAGACCCTGGAGCTAGTTGTGCACAATCCAGTCAGTTGTTCAGAGTTAGTACGAGTGGGCGCTGAGAACTGGCCCAGAGCAAAATCAGGGAGACTGGAACACAGGTGAAGGGAAAAGAGGACGCCAAGGAGGGGTTCGAGAGAAACCCCCAAAGGAAGTGGAAGATACCACTAGCACGTGAGACCACCTCTCCAACAACATAATTCTGCCTGTGGTCAACCCCACCCACTGGAGGAGCTGGCTCAGCTAATAACCAGCCCCAAAGACAAGCAATAGGTTGCCTTATCTGTAAGACAGCCACTCTTGTTGAGCCACATGGCTTGTTCAGCTTCTTAGATCGGACTGACTTGGGAACGGAATGGACTTCCTTGACCGGGTATTTGGGCATTGTGTGGACAAAGTGGAATAAACAATCAGCTCTAAGATCCAAAAAGTCTAGGTCAAGATATGGTTCTTTTCCTGAGCTTCCAGGAGTTAAGAAGAATCAGAATGTTTTGTCAATCACGAGGCTTTCCCTGTTTATGGTTTGTCCTGTTGCCCTAGCTGAGTTTGAGGAAGGAAACATTTTCCTCAGGCTTAAAAATAAACAAGTCAGCAGGACGCTCTCAAAAGCCATAAATGAAAAGAGCCCCTGGAGAGCAGCCAGACAGGAGGGTTATCGAGGTGTGGCAGCTTCCCTGAGCAACGTCAAAGCAGCCGCATGTCAAAACCAGCTGCAAATGGAGCAAGCAGTCTTGGAATTCTAGCATGTTAGCTCTGGAAGGGGCTTCAGGCTATCTACCTTCTTCCATAAATGGGGGGAAACTCAAGGACCAGAGAGCTAGAGTGACTTACCCCAGTCACGTGACCGCTCATGGAGGAACATGAGGATGAGGCTTCCTGAGGTTCCAGCCTTTGCCGGGGCAGCATTTCCACCATCTCTGAGGTCTGCTGGGGGATTTAAAATAAATAGTTGATTTGTTAGTGTTACAAATTTAAAAAACCTGGTTTTTCTCTAAACTTTTACATTTAAGCTATGTCTTATCATTTTACTTATGAAATAGCTCTATTTAATGCAGTTAATAAAATTATTTTAAGCCTTTTAAGCATTATTAAAGATAATATATTCCACTTTTAGTTTTAAAGGTTTTTACATGCCTGCATTAAAAACAATTTCCAAGTACTTAACATTAACAAATCTAACTAACGTACCGACCTACCGGTGCCTATTAATCTTAGGGGCTCCAAAAATTGTAAAATTCTGTTAACAATCTTAACAATCATGATCTAAAATTCACTACTCAATCTTACTTTTAAAATTGGAATCACAAGATAATGTTTTATTATCTAATATACCAAATTCTCTCAAACATTTTAGACACTTTAAGCATCAGGTGTACACAGATTATACAAAGGTTCACAAAATCTATTCTTAAACTTAACAGGAAAGCATTTCTCCTATGGGATCGGTGTACTTCACCATCTCTGTTAGTCTAAACCTTCCCCAGGGCCAATCCTCCATCCCGGGTTGAGGTTATCATCTCAGTGAACTGAGGTTGCTAACCCGTGAAGGGTCTGGCTGTGGTGGGCAGTCCAGAGCTGCAGGCATGCAGGGAGTCCTCCCAACACACCCTCTCGATTTTGAACCCTTTTAAATCTGTTGCTCCGATAGGGTGGTCCTGCAGCCCAGTTTTTCTGGTTGAAATGAAATATTCTTTCTTTTGAGTGACATCCTCATTCCCTTCTCTGCTGAATGTGCTTTGCAAATTGATTGGATTATGCTAATCTATTTACTGTCTTTTTGTGTTCTGAAGCTTCCCCCCTTGTTCTTGTTGCCCAGACCCTGACTCTTATACCAGGGCAGACCCCAAAAAACAGATTTTATTTATAAAAAATTGTGTATTTATTCTTACATGTTAAAACTTCGGTCGCCTTCAAAGTACTCTCCATTTGATGCAATATACCTATCAAGGCTTTTTTTCCTACTGCTTAAAAGAGTTTTTGAACTCGCTAATTTCGATACCTTTTAGTGTTTCTGCTGTTTTTTGTTTTACCTCTTCCACATAGACAAAATGTTTCCCTTAAGGACTTTTTTCATCTGGTAAACAAGCAAAAAAAGTCACTCAGGGCGAGATCAGGTGAATAGGGAGTGTTCGGAAATGGGATCACACCGTTTTTGCTCAAAAACTGCTGAACACTCAGTGTGGTGTGGGCAGGTGCGCGCATAAATCCCCCATCATGAAATGGGCAAACAGGTTGAGAGAGCCTTCAAAACAAATTCACTGAAGCTGAACACAGCCTCTCACAACAACACCAGCTGGTACACTGATACAGCTGGGTTCCTAGAACACTCACCTAGTGGGGGAAACCTGTAGTAAAAGGGGCTCACCCTCCATAGGGTAATTCTGTTTTTTGGGTCCCCCCTTGTAGGTATTTAAATGACATCTGTTTGGATTCTGTGTATTTTAGAGCTTTGTCGGGCTCTGTGGTCACTTGACCCGATGACACCCCAGAGATCTCTCCATCACACAACCTTCCCCCTTTGACATGATGGTCAGTCTCTGGGCAAAATCTGGGAGTGGCTGGTGGCTGTAGCCCTTTTCTCCCTCTGTTCCAGAAAAATAACCCCCGAATGTCCATTGCCTTAGAGACGCCCGAGGCAGGGCCCAGTCCTCCCTGGGAACTAGTCTGCCAGGCGCACAGAGCCAGCCTAATCACAGCAGTGTTCTTACATGGAGGAGACGTCAGTAAGAAGGTTTTTAAAATAATGAGATTCCTGGTGTCTCTTAACACTTTATGTAAATATAAAACTCGGAGGGTATGATTGGGTAACCTTTTTTTCCACATCCTTACCTGAATATGTTTATTGATTTTAGAGGGGAAAGGAGGAAGAGAGAGAAATATTAATATGGGAGAGAAACACTGATAGGTTGCCTGCCATATGTGCTCTGACCGGGGATCGAACCCACAACATTTCTGCATGCGGGACAACATGCTAACCAACTGCGCCATCCAGGCAGGGCTGGGTGATCGTAAAATAAGTAAAATAATGAAAGTTATGTGATGTGCCCAAACTTTACTTAGAAGGAACCCTGGGACCTGCCAAGTAATTGGGAATCACACTTCAGAGAAACAGGAACTTTGGTCAGGAGTAATCTATGTGTTAAGATACTTCAAACAGAGAAAACAAGCAATGATTTCACATATGAGTCCTAGATCAAAAACTAGCTCTGAATGACAGGTGTCAGTTTGCTTTTCTCCTGAGCATATCCCAGGGACGAATGATTGAACGTGGCTTTGTGATTCTCCTGCACAATACTGAGTTAGCCTGAACGTATCGTGTGCACGGATAATGTGTGTGTACATATATGTGTATATTTTTCAAATTAAAAAAGAATTAAACAGAAGTTCCTTTAGCTACTTCATTTATTTACAAGAATATTTAGCTGAACTTAATAAAATTTTTGCGTATGCGCAGCAGATGTTGTAAGCTTGTGTTACTCCGGTAGAATCCAGGCTGCAGACAACGTTAGTTTAGTCCGTCAGTCATTGTTGGCCCGTACGGTGTTAACACCAGGAAAAAAAAAGAACCAAAATTTAGGAGTAGGAAAGTAGCCCATAAACACCTGTATTTCTTGACTATAGGAATACCTGGCTGCACAGCCAGGGTTCCCTCACAGTGACAACGCCATCCCCACTAGGTGGGGCTTGTACTCTCCAGTCCTTCACAGTCCGCATTGTTCCCTATTTCTACCTGATACTGAGTATCGGTTGCTGTTGTATCATCGCACTCGCTCTGGTTTGGTTTTGTTTTTCCTTTTTTTTAATAGTAGCATAAAGAAGAAGTGCCATGATTTGGGAAAGTAAATAACCAAAATAATTGTGTGCTTCAAGAAACAAAAGAGAGCCTATTTCTGTGTGGAAATAAAATCTGTTCCTATGTTAACAGGCAGGGTTGTCTTAGACGCACAGCTCTGACCTGGTGTCTGGGGGTCCTGCTGGCCCGTGAACTTGCAGCCCCCGGGTAGACTGTGCTTGGGATCAGAGCCTTCCTGTGGCTTCCCGACGGCAGTGAGTGTCGCTGTGCCGTGACTCGCGGCGTGGGAGGCGGCGGACTTTACCGACTGTCTGGCAGCCTCTTCTTTAGTTCCTGTTTCTCACGCTCCCCGCAGGCTTCGAGTGAGCCGTCCTTTCTCACTAAACTTTTCATGCCAGTCACACTAACTCCACTTCACACAAGCATAATTGTCTTCACTAACACCTTTTCCTTTTCTAGCCTCCCTTGAAATAATTGGGTTATTGCACCAAAAGTGTTTCTGGTGATGAGAGACTTAAAAGCTAAGAGGGATGTGTAACACGGACGACTCAGAGCTCCCTTAGGAAATTACTGCGCGGTGTGTTGAAAGGGGGACGATATTAAAACCCAGATGATGTTGAATGAGGCTGAAAAGGAAGTACCGTAATTGGGCAAGAGGAAGCGAAAGTCACTGGAGGAATTTCTTGGTTTTAAAATTTATTCTATTAAAAGGACCTGATTTAGAATGGGTCCTATACTTAGCTTTTAATTAAAAGGTTAGAAGAAGAAATGAATATTTTAGACCAGTATGGGCAGAAATAGCATTCTGGGTTACTCATTTTAAAGGGGAAAGAAGGGTACACGTTTTCTTGCTGTGATGGAAATAGTGCTGAAAACAGGGCACGTCTTTTGCAAATTGGATCTACTTAAATTCAGGGTCCAGGAAAACATAAAAACATAAAAGCACTGAGTCACTCTGATCATATCCTCTTTTCCACATATGAAGCTTTTTAATGAAGACCTTCCATAGCCAACGCAATGAACATACAAAGTTGACTTCTAAGGTGCGCCCCCCACCCCCAGGCCCTGGCTCAGGTCTGCTGTGTGTAACTTGTTTTCCTGACTCTCAGATGACATCTAGGGCAGGTCCCAGATTTTTTTTTTGGTCATTCTCTGGTAAGGAAAAATCTTCTGGTTATCTCAAGTCACAAAATCAGCTTCACCTCAGTCATTAGGATGTTTGCTTCCATGAAATAGTTAAAACCCCAACTCCACTTAGAGTTAAAGGTTTCTTTCTACCTCCCTTAGATCAGGACTGCCCCAGGAAAAGTGGGTCTGATTGGATTCTTTAAGATTTCCCTGCCTAGTACTCCACCCGCGCTCCCCACCATCCTTTCCCGGTTTGCTAACTGCAGGGTCTGTTGGCCCTGGTGGAAGCAGGAAAGAGGGAGGAGAAGTAGGATGTCAGGAGAGGTTTTACCTGATGGGTTTGGAGATGACTGGCATCAGGGCTAGGATTAGGACATAAAATCTCATGAGTTCCTTATATATATTGGATACTGAGCCCTTATCTAAGGTTTGCAAATATTTTCTCTTATTGTGTAGGTTTCATTTTGTTGATTGTGCCTTTTGCTGTTCCAAAGCCTTTTAGCTGGATATAGTTTCACTTGCTGATCTTCAGATTCTTATAGACTGAAAAGTCATTGTCAGCTAAGGGTTGCATAACTTTTTTTTTTAAAGTAACAGCTTTATTAAGACATAAAGTGCATGCAGTATACTTCAATGAGTGTAAGTGCATTCACAGAGTTTTGTAATCATCACCGCAATTTCAGAACATTTTTATCAGCCCCCAAAATATGACCCATAGCCATTAGCAGTCACTTCTGCTTCCCGCATTAACCCCTCCAGTCCCGGATGAGAACTACTCTGCTTTCTGTCTCTGCGAAGTTCCCTATCCTGCCCATTTTATACAAATGGAATTATACAATATGTGATCTTTTGTGATTGGCTTCGTATACTCAGCATAATGTTTTCAATTCATCTGTGTTATAGCACAAATCAGTATTTCTCTCCTTTTTTATTGCCAAATAATATTATCTTGCTTGGAAAAGTGTCTATTCATATCCTTTGTCTTAAATATTGTGTTATCTATCCATTTATAATTGTGTTGTAAGAAGTCGTTCTGTGTTCTGGATGAAAGTTCTTGATCAAATATATAATTTGCAAACAATTTCTCCCACTCTGGGGGTTGTCTTTTCATTTTCTTGATGATGTCCTTTGATGCACAAGAGTTTTTCATTTTGATGATGTCAAATTATCCGTTTTTTCTTTTGTTGTTCGTGCTTTTGGTGTTGCATCTAAGACTTTGCCTCACCCAAAATCACATAGGACTTCCTCTTATGTTTTCGTCTAAGAATTTTATAGTTTTAGCTCTGCTGTTGAGGTCTTTGTTGCATTTTGGAGTTAATTTTTGTATATGATGTGAAGCAAGGGTCCAAATTCTTTTTCCCCCTGAATATTCAGTTGTCCCAGTACTATTTATTGAAAACATTATTCTTTACTCATTGAATTGTCTTGGTATCCTTGTTTAAAATTAATTGTCTATAAATGTAGTGGTTTATTTCTCAATTCTCTTCTGCTGACTTATATGTCTAGTTTATGCCAGTACCTCAGTTTGTTGATTACAGTAGCTTCATAGCAAGTTTTCAAATCAAAACTGTCCAACTTTGTTCTTCTTTTTCAAGACTGTTTGGCTATTCTGGGCCCCTTGAATATCCATACAAATTTTAGAGTCAGCATGTCAATTTCTGCAAAGAAGCTGGCTGGGATTTTGTTAGGGATTGCAGTGAATCTGTTGATCAATTTAGGGAATATTGTCATCTGAATAATATTAAAACTTCTGATTTATGAACATGATATGTCTTTCCATTGATTTCGGTCTTCTTTTAATTTCTTTCACAATGTTTTATAGTTTTCAGAGTATAAATGTTACACTCCTTTGTGAGGTTTATTCCTAAGTATTCTTTTTGATGATATCGTAAATGGAATTGTATTCTTAATTTTATTTTTGGATTTTTCAAAGCAAGTGAATAGAAATATAATTGATTTTTGTATATCGACCTTCTATCCTGTAACTCATTTATTAAGTGTAAGAGTTTTTTAGTTGATTCTTTAGGGTTTTCTATATATAAGATCATGTCATCTGTAAATGGAGATAGTTTTACTTCTTCCTTTTCAATTTGGATGCATTTTGCATTTTGTCTGTTTGTTTTTGCCTAATTGCTCTTGCTAGAACCTCTGGTACAATGTTCAACAGAAGTGACAAGATAGGACATCCTTTTATTATTCCTTTTAGGGAACAAGTATTGAATATTTCACCTTTAAGTAAGATGTTAGTGATTGGTTATTCATAGACGTCATTTTACAGGTTAGAAAGTATCCTTCTAGTTCTAGTTTGTTAAGTGTGTTTATCATGAAAGGTTTTCAAAAAATTTATTCAAATTTTATTCTGCTTCTTTGAGATGAACATGTGGTTTTTTATCCTTATTCTATTAATATGCTGTGTTACCTTAATTGATTTTTGGTTATTAAATCAAACTCGCATTCTTAGGATAAATCTTAGTCATCATGTGTTTAGTTAGTCCTTTAATATGTTTAATCCCTTAGGTTTGGTGGTGTTTTCTTGAGGATTTTTGTGTCCATACTAATGAGAGATATTGGTTTGTGGTTTTCTTTGAATATAGGGTAACACTGGCCTCATAGCATGGGTTGGAAAGTAGTTTCTCCTCTTCTATATTTTGGAAAAGTTTAACAAGGATCGATATTAATTCTTCCTTAAATGTCTGATAGATAGAATTAGGCAACGAAGCCATTTGAGCCTGGGCTTGTCTTTGTGAATATATACTCCCTCTCCCCCCCACCCCTTCCTCTCTCACTAAAATCAGTAAATATATCTTTCGGTGAGAATTAAAAGGTAAAAAAATAAAAAAATCTGTATTTACACTTTAGGAGCTCCCTTTCTGTTAGAGTGAAGTATCTACATAATTTATTTGTAATTTTCTGCATAGGGTTCTCATTTATTAATTTACTCAAGAATGCATTTGTATTAGTAGGACTCTTACTTATTTTATTTCTTCTTCTTTTATATGTAAAAGAACCAGTGTTTACAAGGCTGGTTTTTAACCAACTCCTGAGCAAGTTCTTCAGGGTGACTATTTGCTAGTTACATCTTGAGGCTGAGCGAAAACTTGGACTGAATGGCATTTTAGCATCCTGGTACACTCACAGCAAGGTCCCTTTATACTTTATCAACACACTCATCTTTTATGAAGTCCACAACAGATTTGCACTTATTTCACGTTTCTATGATATGGAGCCAAGTCCCAGGGCCAGAGGCAGCGCGTGGTTGGGGGTTGCCACAGCAGGAAGTTGGGGTTCTCCGGTTCACAAAGGCTGCTTTCAGTTTGATTTAGGTGTGTCCTTGGGCTAGTTGTACAGCTGCAATTATAAATTAAGCAGAGTAAACAGACAAATCTCCTCTAGATTATCTGATTAACGTGGACAGCACGTGTGTTTATATGTGCAGGAAGCTTGGAGAGAGGAGATGGGATGTGGAGAGATGGCGACAGTAAATATTTGCAATAGTTGAGGTTTAGCTCATAATCCAGACAGGAGCCCAGCAACAACCGAAGGGCAAAACCCTCAGGAAGTCACAGGAACTTCAGGAGTGTGACAGCTTGAAAATTCTTATAGGCACAAAACAGAAAAAAAGTAGTTTATTTGAAATAGGGTGTATCCTGGCCCACTTCCTTGCTTCTTGGTTCTGAAATAAACTGAAGCTGGCCTTTGGCTTTTGGAAGAAAGACACTCAGAACTGACTCCCAGGGAAGCTCGTTTCCACTGGGGGAAGACAGTGCCTTTGCAGCTTCCCAGGGCTCTAATGCTAGCCCTGGCTGCTCTGTAATCTGCTGTGAGACCTGTGGCAAGTCCCTTAGCCTCTCTGAGCCCCAGCTTCCTTATCTGGAATATGAGACTGAAATGGACTAAGTACATGATTTCTAGGGTCCCTTTCAGGTCTGACCTTTACGTTAGAATTCCTGGCTGGTTTTAGCCCATCTTTTCTTATAAAGCGACCTCCAAAGAAACAAAGAATATTAATTAGTCTAGTATTTTCCTCCTCCTCTTCTTTTTTTCTCTCTTTACCCTTGCCTATGCTATTCTTCCCTATATTTATCCAAATGCCAAAATCGCTGTTAAACTTTAAACTGGGATAGAAATGAAAAAGGCATGCTGCTTCCTCTATATGCTTTTTAAAGAATTTATTTTTAGAGTGAGGGAAAGGGAGGGAGAAAGAGAGGGAGAGAAACATCAATTTGAGAGAGAAACATCAGTTGCCTCTTGTATGTGCCCTGACTGGGGCCTGAACCTATAACCCAGACATGTGTCCTAACCGGGAATTGAACCGGTGACCCTTTATTTTGTGGGACAATGCTCAACCAACTAAGCCATGCTGGCCAGGGCCCCTATATGTTTAATAAGGTAGAATGATGGCTTTAATTAATAAAGAAAGACCTCCGCAAGCATAGCACAAAAAAGGGCTCTGGAGGGCAGGCCCTATTGTATTTTCCCTCAGGGCATTTTCAGTTCACAAAACAGAGCTAACAATGCAATAGAAGCAAAGCAAATCCATTTGTACTTATCTGCATTCTCTTCACAGGGTTCTGCCTAATTCTGAAAGTGATGATGAGAAATGACAACAAAGAGCTCTGTTGTGATTCAGTTGATAAACAGCACACTCCAGTTCTTTTCAATATGCCAAAGGCTGGGGAGGGGGTCAAATATTATTCCACTGCAAGAGCCGTGTTCGACAAAAGCTCAGTGAGTTTCTCATCCATGTTGTCCCTGGGCCTCCTGAAATCCACTGAAACATCTTTTCTGCTAAAAACATCTCACGGAATGTTTTGGGGACACAGAGGAGGGGGAGAGGTAAAAAGAAAAACCCTGATCCAGCAACCCATGCCAGAGAAGGCCTAGAGTTCCCCATTTCTCAGGGATGTCAGCAGAGTGCGGCCGGAAGCGCACTGGATTTGGAGTCAAAGGCCTGGGTTCCCACCCGAGTCCGCAACTGGAACCCGGGCCTCCTTGACCACGGCACAGACTGACAATGAATCCGTGCCTCGCGGGATTGCTGTGAGGCCCCAACTGGATTTGCTAAAGTGCTTGGGAAACGGCAGCAACTCGTGCTGGCCATTGTCACGAAGGAGCCACACTCCTTGGAAAGGGAAATGTGTGTCAGACAAAACAGGGATTGCGGTGAGGGGGCGGGATGTGGGGCGAGTGATGGCTTTGGGGATCCGCACCCCAGCCTTTGCCTTCCCGTAGAGACAGACGTGGAGGCCATGGGGTAGGGCCTGCAGGGGTTGCTGTGGGGCAAAGAGAGTCAGAGGAACCAGCCTTGGAAACTCGGGCTGTTGGAGAGTTTATTCGAGGGCCTTGTGATGCTCCAGGGAAGGGGTAGCACCCATGGTGTCCCGTGGAATGGCCGCAGCCTGCCTGCTGAGGACTAGTCACCCTCCTTCCTAGAGAGAACATGTCTTCAACTTAGATGGACGGTTATGTCTTCTCTTTCTGAGGGTTCAAATTAACATTCCAAAGAAATACAGAGTCCCAGGGCTAGGAGTTGTTATTCCTTTCCATTCACTCATTTCCTTCTACCGCCCAAAGTTCTTCTTCTTAGCCTTTCGGAGAGCCCAGCTCCTGCCAGCGTCAGCGTCAGGTCCTTCCTGAGGCTTTCCACGTGCGCGCCTCCCTCCACGTTGCCATCCCCAGTCCTCCCTCTCTTGCAGCCTTCCACCACTCCGAGAGATCTTTATTCCTTCCTACAAAATAAACAAGTCCTGACCCTATGTTCTTGTGTGTTGCAAACTCTGGCCACTTGGGTTTCCATAAGATAGAGGCTAATGAGCCCTTCCTTTGCTGACTCTAAATGGAGTGTGTGGTAGGCAGGAGCAGCAGAGGGGCAAAATGGTTATGGAAGGAAAATGTACTTGTGGAATCTGGTGTGGCTTCTAATCCAGTTCAGGGTAAGTGCTCCACTGGCCAAAGTTGGGTTGAGTTTCCTCCTAAATTAACATACAAGGAAACGTACCTTGTGTGTTTCCGGACAAGACAAAGTATGAAAAATTCTGCATGTCTGTGTGGTTGTGTGTGTGAGACAGAAAGAGAAAAAAAAAATCTTAATATCATTCTGTTGTTAAGTGGGATAATTTTAAAACTTAATTTTAAAATTTTCAACTGAGAGCATGAGTAGATAATTAAAAAACATTCAGAACCAACTAAAGTAAACGATAATTACAGCAGACCGGAGTGGCCTTGTGCTCCCGAGTGAACAGCAAAGACAGTACTACCGAATCCATAACGACCAGCTCACGTATCTGATTGAAAATGTGTTTAGCTTGACCAAGAAGGAGTTTACAAACCAACACATTTTCACCGACACATCATTTAAATGGAGCAAACCAAGCACATTACAATGTCAAATTCTTTAATGGCTTTAGTCAAATCAGAAGTAAAAATGGGGTTGACTTTAATCTCTTAGGGTTCGAGTTTATCTTTCGAACATGTAAAAATACATCATTTTGCTGGTCTGTCTCTTCTTGAGCCTAAACACATTCCCTTGGTCCATGTTTTCTTTTATCAAGTGATTCTGAAATAAACTTTGAAAGAAGTTTCAACCAATGTTTATTTGCTTTCCATTGCTTTATTTCTAGCCCAGACATCTTTTTTTGTTAGCCACAAGAATTTCGAGACTAATTGAAAGCTTGCACAATTAATTTAAATTAAAAAAAAATTATTGATTTGAGAGAGAGAGAAGAGAGATCAGTCTGTTGTTCCACTTATTTATGCATTCATTGATTGATTTTTGTATGTGCCCTGACTGGGGTTTGAACCCACAACCTTGGCCTATTAGGACAATGCTCTAACCAACTGAGCTACCTGACCAGGGCTGCATAACAGATTTTTAAATGTCACTGCAATAAATGGTTCTTCCTTAATCAGTTTTAGCATACAAGAGATATAACATTTTTGGCTTATTTGCATCTCCACAATTATAAAACCCAGGTTTAAAATAGGCATTTAAGTACATCCTACATTTTAAAAATTGCCCACAGCTTACTTGTTATGTTTTTGGAAGTACCATCTTCTTTTTTATAAGATTGTACCGAAAGGGTACATTCAACTAGCATAAGCATATGCTCACGTACGCACGTGGGCAACGATCAGGAGAAGCTGCCCAGACTGAAGCCTTCGCCGTGGCCATGCACACAACAGTCTCACCACAATTGTTTAAATCAGCTTACCTCAAAGGGGCCCTGTTAGTTAAGGTTTCCCAGAGACACAGAACCAACAGGACGTGTAGAGAGATGCAGAGAGAGGTACACAGTTAGTAACTGGCTCAGGTGGCTATGGAAGCCGAAAAGACCTATAGCCCATCTGCGATCTGAAGGCCCAGAAAAGCCTGTGTTGTAGTTTCAGCCCAAACCCAAAGGCCCAAGAACCAGGTGAACTGATAGCCTCAGTCCCCATTCAAGCCTGAAGGTCTGACCACCAGGGCTGCTGATGGCCCAGGGCAGAAGACGGATGCCCCTGAACAAGTAGAGAGCACATTCGCCCTTCCTCCACAGTTTCATTCTATTCGGGCTCTCGATGGCTTGGGTGATGTCCACCGGCATTGTTGAGGGCCGTCATCTTTATTCAGTTGACCAATGCAAATGCTAATCTCCCCTGGAAACACCCTCATAGACACAGCCAGAAGTAATGTTACCAGCTGCCTGGGCATCCCTTAGCCCAGTAAGTTGACACACAAAATGAACCATCACAGTGTCTGCCTTGACATTCTCAGTGGACATCAGTGTTCTCAGTTTGCTTGCTGGTCAAAATAATGTATGAACTGGGTAAAGACCAGGGGTTTGCATGCTGGCCTTTCTAGCGAAAGTTGACAGCTTTCTGCCAGCACCTATCTATATGCTGTCTCAGCTGAGAAGAGGTCCCTCATTAAAATTTTCAGGCAAAGAATTAAACAGTCATTTGTCTTTGTGGAGAAAATGTAAGAGCTTGTGGCAAAGCTAAACGCATAACTTATCGCTGATTTTATTGTTGACCTTGATGATAAGAAGTGACTTACAGAGTTGCCTTTGGCAGCAGATAATCTTTTCAAGACTGAATGCTTTCATTCAACATGAAGACAAAAATAAATATTTTTAATTGTGCTTGATTTGATCGCAAATAAAAAGGAAGCTTGAGAGTTGGATAAAGCAGTTAATTTGAAGACTATGAGTCATTAAAGCCCACTTACCTGCATCAGTGGTAAAATTAAGAACATTGGTAGTCATCTGTTATCATAGAAAAAGCTGCTTAATAAATATTCTCTGAGATAGAGTCTGACAGAGCTCCCTTACAAGGGTGTCCAACCCGCAGCCCTCAGGCCGCCTGCGGCCCAGGATGGCTATGAATGTGGCCTAACCCAAAATCATAAATTTACTTAAAACATTATGAGGCTATTTTGTGATTACGTGTCACAATGTATTTAATGTGTGGCCCAAGACAACTCTTCTTCTTCCAGTGTGGCCCAGAGACGCCAAAAGGTTAGACACCCTGAACATCATGTGGCATGAGCAACTTGACCTCTGTCCTGCCCAGGCAGCCCCTGGTTTTCACTGATCAGCTCCGTTTCTTTGCTGCTTCCCCTCTCTTTTTCAAACTTGGGTATGCAGGTCACACGGTGATCCCTTCCTCTTTGTGATGTAGTGAAAGGAGTTCTTATCGACCCAGGAGACACTGTCTTTGCAAAGTGCTCTTTCAAGTCTTTTTGGCCCAATTCCCAGTTTATATAGTAGGTACTTAATAAACGTTCGCCATTGAATGTTGTTCAGCTGCTGTTTTGTGGGCTTTCCCATTCGGGGTGCGTGGGCCCTCGTTACAGTTGTGAAGTGTCCTTTTCAATGTGGCATTCTCTTTGACTTTGCTGGTTTTGAGTGCCTGGTATTTTTGGTCTTTGGCACGCTCTTTTTCCTGGGTTTCCAATAAGTGGCCTTTCAAATAGTTCTAGGCTTCCTGTTGGTTGGTTTGCTTTTTATTTTTTTAAATCTTGTCTTGAAACACTTCTTTTACATTTTCCCCCTAATCAGCATTCATATAGTGTCAAATTTCTCTTTCCTAACACTGCACATCTATGCAATAAATATCCTTGGTTTTCTCTCTTTCTATGGGTAGTGGGAGAGGGATAGAGTTGGGTTGGAAGAAAAGGGCTAACGTGTTTGACTTTGCTTGTGATTTTAATTAATTCTCACAAATGCATATACCCAAGATCATGTATAATAACAGCCAATATTCATGGAGCATTTACCACTTTACCGAAGATCCAGGCTTTGCTAAGTAATTTGTGTGTACTATCTCATTTGGTTCTCATATCAGTTCTGTGGGATAGATTATATGATTCCCAGCACTCCAAACGTAAGGAAGCTGAGGTTGAGAGACGTCAGTGACTGGCCCAAGATCCCACAGCTAGTAAGTGGCAGAAGTGGGCATCACATTGAGCCCAAAGATTCTGCAGCCGTGCACATGAATGTCTTGCCCACAGGTGCTACAGCCAGGCCCACAACCAGGTCCACCTACCTGCGGTGGCCGCGCTCCATCCACCACCGCACCCCCACCACCCTCGCCAGCATATTATTAAATTCCACTCCAGAGCATTCAATTTAATAGTCTCGTGACTACTGGCCCACGGTGAAAAGGTAATGTCCCTACGTCGCCTCTAAAGATGTTTAAAGCCATGATATGGCTGAACAACTGCAGGCATAAGTGGCTATTAAAAATATAGTTAATTGACCTGGTTTACACTGAATTTTGAATAATTTGCAACAGGTTAGATGACACTGAGGTGTTATTTCTGAACAGGATGCGAAAGATTCACCAGTGCTCTTTTAGCCTGACCACATTAATATTGGCCCCCATTTGTGAAATAGAGAAATTGAGCTTGTTAAGGACTCCAGTTCATTCACTCATGTATCCATTCCTTCCTTCATTCATTAATTCATCCATTTAACAAACAGCAAATTAAGTTCCAACAATGATCAAGACCGCTAGAGGTGGGAGGGATGAGAGGAAGCTGAGGTTAGGATACCTTGCGAAGGCACAGCTAATGGAATTTTGCCAACAGATGAGTTGTAGGGAGTGAAAGAGACAGAGACTTGAAGATGGTTTCCAGTTTGGGGGCTGGGCAGTTGCATTAAGTGAAAATGCCATTTAGTGTGTAGGGGAACCTTGTGGGAGCAGCAGGTTTGGAAAGGAGCTCCCCGTTGACTACTCCAAGTAGAGCAGGTCCACGAGGTGACTGTCAGGGTGCATGTCAGGGAGGTGGAAAATGAGCTCATCTGGAGCTCAGGGGAAAAGTCAGGCCCTTCCCGCGGCTGACGTCCCCACTCCCCGCAGGTCATTCAGAGGTGGATAAACTGAGAGCAGAGCTAAGGGTCCCTGCTTCTTCCACTGGATAGCGGTTGGCCCTATCTCGCAGGGACCTGGAGGGAACTCATGCAGTGTCCCTGACTTGCTCTTTGGAGAAGCACTGACCTCCGCTCCCCCCACCTCTACCTCACATATTGACAAAAATTTCCACAGAAGACATGGTTCCCAGGGCTCTGGGAGCGGAGCCCAAGGGCCAACTGGAAGAAGTTTTAATCAATCGACAATGTGCTGTACTATATAGCTTCTCTACCTCCACCCCCTGTCCCTGCCTAAATCTGCAGGATACCACTACTAATAGTGGTAAATAATTTATAATGCTCACAGTAGCTGGGCACTGTTCTAAGCACTTTAATATACCTCATCAATCCTCACAACAACCCCCGTGGAAGGCAATCTTCTTATCCCCATATTACAGCCGCACACTGAGGCACAGAGAGGGCATGGGACGGGGGCCGCCAGGCTGGCCTGGCCTGCTCTCTGTGCTGCTGATCCCCACTAGGACCCCCTTCCTCACCCTTGCTGCTCACCCACGACCCCTCACCTTCCTTGCTGAAGCCTGGCCGAGGGTGATGGGCTTTCTGCTTAGTGCTGAGGGCCGGATTGTTGTTTCATCCTGCAGAGCAGATGAGGCAGAGCCCGGCCCTCCGCTGTAAGGCAAGGCCCACTTCTCTGCTTCACGTCAGCAGTGCATGAGCAGTCGCCAGTTTACTAGATAAGGTGTGACAGAGGAAGTTCCAAATCACAGGAAGGGAAAGTCTTACCATTTCTTGTACTGCTCAGAGCTCATTACCTGGGCGGATCCGTGTGAAAGTTCCGGACCTGACCCTCTTGTTTCTGCTAGATCACATCTCCTTTTGGGTCTTTAGTAGCATTTAAACATTGTTTTCATATGTCCTTGTACACTTTTTGTTAAGCTTATTGCCAGGTATTGTATTTTTTTTGTTGCAACTTAAATTAAAAAATTTTTTTCCCACTGTATCTGCTAACTAGTTGCTGTTTATGTGTGTGTGTGTGTGTATACATAAAAACTACTGATTTTTTATATTTATTTTATATCCCTGAGGCTACTGAACTCTTACTGCTAGCAGTGAATTTTCAGTTGGTTTTCCTTAGTTTTACACATAGAGAGTAATATCTCCAAATCATGATAATTTTAACTTCTCTTTAATTTTTTATACTTCAATTTCTTACTCTTTCTGACTGTGTTGGCTAATACCTCCAGGATATTAGGTAATGGTGGTGACAGCATACTTGCTTCTGCTTGATGTTAGTGGGCCCTCGTTAAAAACTCTACTTCAGTCATGAAATAGATGTATCATGTTAAGAAGTATTCATGTATTCTTACTTTATTGTGCGTTTTGATCAAGATAGGTTTATTAATTTTGTTAAGAGCCACTTTAGCATCTCATGATTACGTAATTTTCTCTTTAGAGGTATTAATATGATAAATTATATTGATAGTTTTCATAATAATGAATCATCTGGGCATTCCAGGAATAACCTCCATCTGGTCTTGATGTGTTAGTTTTAAATGAGCTGTTAATTTAGAATTGATATTTGTATATAATATTGATCTATAGTTGGTTTGTTTTGTACAAGCTTTGATGGATTTTGTTATCATTACTTTACTGATTTTATTTAAAAACATTGAACATTTCCCTTATTTTTCCATGCTCTGAAACAGTTTGTATTAGAATTATCTGTTCTTCGAGGGTTTGGTAGAATTCCTCTATGGAACTCCCTGACGTCATCTTGGGATCAACTCTGAGAACTTTCTCTCCTTTTTCTGAAGAGTAGGCCAAAATTTTTCTCTTTCTTCTGGATTAGCTTTAGGCAGTTGTATTTCCTAGAGAACTGCGCATTTCATTCATATTAAGATGCTGTAATTCTCTCACTTTCTTCTGCATCTACGGTCATTGTCCTCATATTTATCATTCTGGGTCTGTGTACTTGCACCTTTCTCTCCTGATTGGGCCAGGTGGTGGTGTGCCGTGAGCCGGTCCACAGGCGAGTGGATGCTGAGGCAGTGTTGAATGTACAAAGTGTTCATTGGGGAATGCTGCTGGAATCAACACCTGCGAAAGGGAAGGGAGGGAAACAGGCATGGGTGGAGGGAGACGTTGCCCTGTGATGCTGGCCCAACGACCACCCCTGGTGACTTTGTGAGCAGCTCTGGAGATAGAATAGCCTTTCAGTGTTGTCCCTCACTGGGCTGGATGGTCAAGCCTCTATCCCTGCTTCCAACAGTGAGTGAGTATGGCCCACTCCAGAAGGGCTGTGACCTTGGGCGACATGGCTCTCTGCAGCTGAGGCAATCCCAGAGTTGCTGACAGCTGATGGCTTTCTGCTGACAAGGCTCCCAGCAGCGGGGGCAAGTCTTTTGCAGAAGGAGGAATTGGGGTGACACTTCTCAGTGTCCCCCTACAAGGTTTATCAATTTTTACCTCTTGAAGATTCTACTTTTTGACTTGTTTATTGCCTCTGCTGTTTTTTCTAGCATATTAATTTTTGCATTTATCTATAATTTCTTCTGTTTTCTTTCAGTATACTTTGTTGTTTATTTCCTAACTTTTTGAGCCTGATGCCTAATTCAAATGGTTTTTTTTTCTTTTTAACCTCTGTGTTTATTTTTGTAAGTATTTTTCCTCTGAGTAGGTTAGCTGTATTCTCTAGGTTCTGATACATCTTTGTTATTTTTCTTTCCTCTCTAGGAAGTCCACAATTTCTGTATTTACTTTCAGATGTTGAAGTTGTTTAAGAACATTTAAAATTTGCAAATGGAAGGAACTTTTTGTTTTCTAACTTATTAATTTCACATTTTATTGCCTTTGACCAGAAAATGTTGTGTGCACTATTTCTACTATTTGGAATTTATTGAGGTTTTCTTTGTGGATTTAATATATGGTCAATTTTTGTGAAAGTTCCATACACACTTGAAAAGAAGGTATATTTTTAATTTTTAAGATGTACAGTTTGATGTATATCAGTTCATATATACTTTATTAATTATTTAAGTCTATTATCTTATTTTGTCTTTGTTCCACTTAATGTGTTTCGGCCTGAATTCTACCTGACCTTATATTTGAGCTGTGACCTCTGATACTTGTTTGTTTGCATTTGCCCAGTCTATCTGTGCACAAATTTCCTTTCCCAGCCTTGCTGTAGAATATTTCTTTTTATAGCTATATATTTTGTTTGCTGCATAGATGCAGTTTTTGCTTTATAATCCAATCTGAAAACTTTTTTACTTTAATAGATAAATTAGGCCATTAATATTAATTGATGTGACAGATATATTTGGTTTCCATTCTATTGTTTTAATTTGTATTTTGTCTTTGTGTTTAGAAACTTTTTTTTAGTGTATGGTCTTTTTCCTTTGCATTGGTTCTCTGGGCAGTACTTCTAATATTTAAAAAGATGTCTATTTTTATTTTGTTAATAAATAATAATCTATAATGTAATTTGATTTAATGTCTTAGCCCTTTTCTTCTTTAGGAAATATCTATCAATTCCTTGACAAGAGAAGTATACATTTACATACTTCCCCTACTCTTCATTTTTTTCATCACCCGATCTTTTTCGTGAAGGTTATCTTCCTGAGCATTTCTTTTGAACTGTTATATATACTTAGACTTTCATTACTTGTTAACTTAAGTTTTAAATCATATCTTTGACTTTTGTTTTTACAGATGAGACCATCTGTGAACTTATTCTACCTTCTAACATCTTTCCCCCTTTCTCTCCCATTTTTTATTGTATAATTTTTTACATGGTAAAGAATAACCATTTCTCTGACACAGGGAGTGCCATTTCTATGTGCACATTTAATACCAAGGAAAGATCTCTTGAACTTTATGTTTAAATGCTCTTTTTTTTCATTGCCTTGGTTTTCTTCCTTCTTCCAATAAAGGTATATTGGGTTTCTCTGATCTGTTCTCTTAGCCTATCACTGTTTTCTCTAAACATTTAAGTTATTCCTTCGTTGACATTTCATTTTAGTCTTTGTTTTATTTCTATTGCCTGGGTTCCTCATATTATTTTCCTGCAATATCTATGTTCCCTGTGCTCCTTCCAAATTTTGCTTTCCTGCCCTTGATATTGACCTGAGTTTTACTAGCTCACCTGTTAGCGCCCCCTGAGGTTTGCCTTCTTCGGTATCTTCTATTTGTGCTTTGCGGGTTTCCCTTTATAGAAGAAATTACTTCATAAGTTATTTAAATTCTTAGCAAAATACCTGTTCACCATTTCCATCCATTCATGGCACACTTTTCTGACAGCAATTTTATCTTTTGGCAAGTTTTACTGCTCTTTATTACCTTTTTTTCCCCTTATGGTATCTCGGTATCAATAATGCGTCAGTTCCTTTATGATTACTCACCTTTGAGGGAGATGTATTTTTGCAGAAGCTATTTGCAGGAGATTCCTTTGGGGTAGGGCAGCAAGTCACTTTGAAGTCTTCGTAATTCAAAGGGCCTGTGCTATCTGCTGCCTCAGAGATCGCCTGCTGTAAACATGGCTCAGCTGGTGACTCCTTATAGTCCGTCCCCACTGCTCCTCGGATGCAAGCAGGACCCGGGGGGTCCCCTGCCACCAGCCTTACTTATCTCGGTTTCCATGCTTGGGTTGTAAATCAAAGATCAAGTTTTGTGCTTTAGGTGAGCCCGTCATTTTCAGGGAGAGTATTTTATGGCTGTTTCACATACACGATAGAAACTGCTTACACCTGAAATTGAATTTGTAGATTTTATTTTTCGTTATTGCTTCTGTATAGCTTTCAGGAGAAGGGAAAAGATAGTGACTTGCATAACTTTGGTTATATCAGAAGTTCCGAAGAATGACCTTCTTAAAATAAAAACCAGTTACCCCCAGCATAAAATTCTTCGGTGGCTCCACACTTCACACAGAATAAAATCCAAATTCCTTTGTACCAGAAAACCTGTGTAGTGGTTTAGTTTCTCTTTAGCTCTCCATTCTCACCCTAAGTCTCTCTTATGCACGCCATTCTCCAGTCACGTGCATTTTGGGGTGCTCTTAGGACATGCTGGGCTCTTGCTCACCTAGGGGTCTTTGTCCACAAGCATGACCTTTGCCCTGCCTGCTCTGGCCTCAACATTCTTTACATTATTAGCGCCTTCTCATTTTGTAAGCTCGAGCTTATGTAACACATTTTCAGAGACGCCTTCCCTGACCTCTCTGTTCCAGGCCCTTGCTTGTGAAGGGGAGCAGACATGCCACCCCCAAATATGCCACTTTGGTACATCAGTTATTTTGAGCCGTAGGCACTGGAACAACAGCAAATGCAGGAAGAGACTTTCTCTGAACTCCCTCATCTGCCCAAAGACAGACCCTCCAGAAGGAGCTCGCTTGTCATAAGTCCCCTCCCCAGAGTTTCATCAGCTTGGGAAGAGTGACTCTTACCACAGGAGAGGAAACTAGGGGTTGGTGCCGCACCCAGATCCCTGGTCACAGACTGTCATATTTCCCATCTATTCTTCTGAGGGCCTGGCCCATCCATCTTTCCTAAAACCATTTACACTCCCCTAAGAGACTGCATTCCTCTCCTGTTTCCCAGTTGAGGTGATTTTAATATTCAGCTAAGGCTGAAAACTAGTGCTCCAGAGATTTTCAGAATTGAATTCCAGGAAGTCTAGTTTGGGCCACTGCACAAAGACAGGCTTCCTGGGCGATCAGGCTCTTCCTCCTGGGCACAGAGGACTACAGGGAAGCCTGACCCTCTAAGATGCAGCCAGCCCATCTTCAAGCAACCTTGTGCAAACTGCCCGCCCGCAAACAGATTCCAGCTAAGGCAGGGAGCAAAGCCTGGTATAAACGAAATATGATGAATAACCCAGAGCTTACAAAACATTATGGGAGGAGGAAGAAATTGTGAAAATAGATTTGTCATGGACAAGTAGTTATGTTCACGTTAGCAATATCCCACTATGAAAGATCTTATTGAAGGAGGCCAGAGCCGGCCCAGGGCCAAACTTAAAGAGGTTACACTTCTAAATTAATAAAGCATGTTAAGCTACACACACACTCAAGGCAGAAATATAGATCTGTTAGGGAGAAAGAATGTCTGCCTGAAATAGTGCAATCTTTCTCATGAAGAATCTCTTATTTTTTTCCCCTTTGGTTTTAAATTATTCTTCTTTTACACTGTTTCTTCCTATCGGTTTCTTTCTTTGGTTTTATATGAAATCTTACTCATTCTTATTGAAAGGAATAAGACTAATTGCCCCGTTTTTTTCCAAGTCTCCCCAGAGCCAGCAGAATGACAAGAGGCTGGCCAATTACCTCAGGTCGAGGTTCTCAAAAAGCTAAGGAAACCGAGCTGGAGGTGGCGGGGAAATAAAAGGAACAGAGAGTGGTTAATGGGCCACCACATGCCAAGCTCTTCTTCTAATCAAACTCGGGTGAAATCCGAAGCCATCTGCAGACAGCGCCGAGTCCATGGGGATGGGTGGGCGGCTAGCGACGAGAGCCCTCGTCTCTGACTCACAAGTCTCAGCGGCCCTAAAGTCCCTCACAGAGTACCGCAGGGAGGCTGGCGGAAAACGGAGAGTGGCCTGCCTTGTTCCATAATGACCCTCCATCTTCAATGATACATTTAGACCGACTTCAGTTCTATTTGCATTTTGCACATTTTTTTAGAGATGAGGATTAGAACTAAACACTTGTGACAGAGGCTGCTGCTTATTGCCCATGTATTAATCTCGCCTTCTTTATCAATTCAGCCCCTATTTCTTAACTCGGCAAATGATTACCTAGAATAAAAGCCCCTCTGCAGTTTGTTGAGGTCTCATGGTGAAGTGCTGAAAATAAGCTATAAACAGGAAGGTTATGTGAGATTCTAGGAAGTATCCTTAAAGAGAAGGGATGCATTCTTTGTCTCTTCTTTTTTCTGGTTGTTTGGAATGGAGACAACTGGAATTTGGTATATAGAACAAGAGCAGAGCAGACTTTCTGGGCAACCTTGATAATGTAATGTGGAGTCACTGTCAGCCATGACAGTTATGTCAAGTGCTGTGTCAAGATTGAGGTAATGGAGTGTAACAGGAGCGCCCTTAGGAGAGGCACAGAGCGCCCGAGACTACCAGTCTCGACGCTTGGATAACATTCCCATCTGGACACTGATGTGAGTGGGAGCTCCACCCGCTGGGGGCTGTAAGAACTCAGGACTCTGGCCTCCTAATGCTCGTTCTCAGCTGCACCATGGGTCGCGCTCAGAGCCCTGCCGGACGTCCGTTTGACTGGATGCTGGCTGCCAGTGCAGCCGCCAGGCTGGAGATGGATGCCTGCCTCCCCGCCTGCAGATGCCGCCAGCGACGTGGGCTTCACGCCGACGTTTACTCTGCTTGTTTCTATGCTCCCCCTCTCTGTGTGTAACCTGGCTTATAGGGAAGGTCTGCCCTAATAAACCTGGCATCGTGGAAAGACACAAACATGAGTGAGTGACTCCTTTGGGGGTTGTTCCCTTGTTTATGACAGGGGGCGACCATCTCGGGCCCCTGAGGAGGGTGAAGACCGAAATGGAAGGAGCCAGAGTTCCCATTCTGGGTAAGATGCAGTAGGCATTGTACCCTCTCTCTCCCACTGAACACAGGTCTAAAACCTGGACAGAATATTTGTGTTAAACAGAAAGGTATAGGCCCAAAATGGCATCACTCTTACTAAAAGCCCACGATACCAAACCTAGCTTTAATACCTGATCTAATTGTAGCTTCAATTTCTCCCAGAAACATAATCTTCATTAAGGAGTCCATGATATTCTGCTCAAGTACCAGTAAGGTAATATATCTCATGGACCCTCTCTGTTCCCCCTGTACCCCCCATAGAAAGAAGCAGCGATCTGTGTGACAAAAGCCCTTCCTGCTCCCTTCCCCCAAAGACAACATGTCCTGGCCCCCCAATAACCCTTTTCTTTTGTTCATAGCTCCCTTGCCCATCCTTCATCCTACCCAAACCTTCCATTTTTGTACAACCCCTTGGAGCATCCTACTTGCTGGATGAGATGCAGCCCAATTCATGAATTGCTTAATAAAGCCAAGTACAATAGATCTTCAAGTTTATTTTGGTTGAATTTTGTTTTTTAACACTTGGAGCTGATAACTGAGGATTCTAAAAGGTTAATGATAGGAGAAAAGAAGATAAGAGGGAAAGAAGACCAGAATTCAAAGAATTACCAAATCAGTGATAAATTTCCCCTCTTTTTTCCTCTGTTATCCCCCAGCCTGGACTTCAGGCAGCCGGAAACAGCAGGTAGAATAGGGTAAAGGGGGTTGAATGGTGACGGAAGGAGACTTAGCTTGGGGTGGGGAACCCTCTACAATATACAGATGATGTATTGTAGAACTGTACACCTGAAACCTATATAATTTTATTAACCAATGTCACCTCAATGAATTCAAAAAAATTTTTTTAATGAGACTGAGTAACGGGGTTGCTAACATGTTGAGGAATCCCCCATTTCTCTCTGTTTTCTGGATTTTCTAACGCCCTGGCCCCAAGGCAATCCTGCAAAGCTGGGGGTATCAGCAGTGACAGTGGCAGCAGTGGGACCTGAATGTACTTTTCAGGGGGGAATTTTTCTCTCTAACCAAAGGGGCCATGGTCCATGTAAGGTAAAACACTATTTTGTTTTGTCTCTCTGTCTTTCTACCACTTGGCCTCTGTTATCGGTGCAGTTATGGGAAATATATAGAAAAGAACTAAAAAGTGCCAATTTTCTGGCCAGAGGACCATAAAGAGGAGCCCCAGGAAATCAGAAAGTTCCAGAAATATGACAGAGAAGGGGGAGGTTGGGAAATAAACCCCATAAAGCTTCTGGGTTCACCCTCAAGTTGTGTATCCATGGACCCAATGACACAGCATGCCACAGGTGGACAGGAGAAGTGAACTGCTGGAGAGGCCCACCCAAGCCCCAGGCTGGCCACTGGGTGGCACACATGGAAGACAGATGTGAATAGCACAGTAAAGACTTTGGAAATGGAACTGACACAAATTTCCTTCCATGGAAGGCTGACCAGATCTTGATGCCCGAACCCAACCAGGTCTATCTACATCCTGGCAAAACAAAAATATCAATGTTCTCCATGGAATTTAAACAAGACTTGGAATCTCATAATATTTAAAATGTTCTGGAAACAGTACAAAATTATTTGGCATTTTAACTACCAGAAAAATGTCAACTTGTGTGGAAAAAGATAATCAGCAGACACTGACACTGGAATGTTGGTGATTATGAGAAATATACCAATATTTTCCTTAATTATTTTAAGACTGTCTTGTCGTATGCATACACAGTTAATAGATGTTGAGATTATCTGACAAAGACTTTAAAGGAGCTGATATGAATTGTTCCAAGAAGAGTGAACATTCTTTGAATGAATGGAAAGACAGAAAGGCTCAGCACAGAAACAGAGATATAAAGGGAAAAAAAACAAGTGGAAATTTTAGAGCTAAAAAATACAATAAGTGAAATAAATATTCCCAAAATGGATATGAAAACAGAATGGAGATGACAAAGGAAAGAGTTATCTTTTATTTTCCTTGTCAGGTTTTGGTTTCAAGTTTACATTACCCTTAATAACACAGATAGGAGAGTGTTCTCTCTTCCCCTATACTTGATAACAGCTTGCACAGAATTGTTATTTGATTTGTATTTGACTTTGTTTGGTAGAGCTGGCTAGCAAGCCACCTAGGGCTCAAGTTTTCCTTGTAGGATTTTTAAAAGTTGTTTAAATTTCCTTAATGGTTTTAGGACTTTTGAATTTCCATTTCTTCTTGAGTCAGTTTTGCTAAGTTATATTTGTCCAAGTATTAACTCATCTCATCTCAATTTCTAAATGTATTTGCACACAGTTGTTTATAATATTTTATCTGTTTAATGACTGCGTCATTTAGAGGTCTTTTTTCCCCTAATATGTTTATTTTGTCTTTTTTCTTTTTTATTAGGAATCTTTCCAGAGGGTTTTTTTTTCCTCCCAAGTCGATGAGTCTTCAACAGTTCAGCTTTGGGTTTTGATTATTTCTATTTGCTATTTCATCAATTTCTGTATTTATCTTTATTTTCTTTCTTCCTTTGCTTTTGAGATTATTTTGCTAAGTTTTTACTAAACCTTTATCTTATTTTCTAACTATAGCTCAATGATTCCAGCCTTTTATCTTTTCATATATATGACTATACATGTCCCTGTAATTTCTAATTTACCTTATCTCTTAAGTTTTTATATGTAGTATTATTTTATAACTATTCAGCTTTAAATAGTTCTAATTTCCTTTATGATGAGAAACAGTACAGTATTTTGATTACAAGTATGAAATCTAGGGCTTTACTGGTTGAATCCAGCCCTGCCAGCTGCGGAAGCTTAGGAAGTCACTAAAACTCCTTGGGAACATTGATTCCTTTGCTTGTAGAAACGGGAGAAAATAATAATAATGTCTACCTCACGTGGATTTTTGTGCAGATTAAACAGAGCCTGGCACACAATGTAAGTGTAAGCTGTTATGTGTTAGCTATTATTTCATCTTCAATTCATTTGTTATCATTCCTTAATATCAAATATATTTTAATTCTAGTTATACTTTACAATTGATTTCTAGGTTTACTGCATTGTGATCAGAGAACATTATCTGTATGATTTCAATTATTATATGACCCAGTTGATAGTCAATGCTGGAAATGTTTGAGAAGAGAAATGTATTCTGTGTTAAGGGTAACGTTATACTTTATTGTTTTACTTTATTGTTGTAGCAGTCACTATTCTCTTGGGGAAATGGAAACCATTCTAAGTATTTCAAGCAGAGAGAATTTAATATAGGAAATTGGTTACAAATTTGTTGGAAGGGCTAAAAGAGCAAACATTTAAAAAGAGGGGGGTGCTTATAACTATAGAAAGCAATTAGCATCTCCCTTTCCCCAGGAGAAAAACTTAAAGTGGCTTTGTCCAAGAGCCCTGGGTCCCTGGAACTGCAAGGGTGCCAGAGCTCCCACTACTGCCACTAGAAACATGGTTGTTGCTCTGTGCAAATTAGGAGGCTGCTCAGTGACAGATGATATAGGAGCCCAGCAACCTGAAGTCACACGGATTATCACTGCAGTTGCAGGAGTTGCCATCAGACACAGAAAAGAAAAAGGGCTTCTCTTTTAACTTCTGCCTGATCATTTCTGACTAGTGTCTCCTCTTGTCAGAATATGAACTGAAGCCAACTGACAAAGGAGTCTGGAAATACACTTTGTAGGATTCAAGACTATTTAGAAAAAAAAGCAGTGCTCAGAATACCTGGAATGAAGCAAGAATGGAAGTTAAATGACTGACCAACTTAAATATGTTCAAATCTTCTCTCTATATATTTTTTCTGTTTATTTTCTCAATTATTGTAATAGTGGATTTGTATATCCTTCTTTATAGTTCTGTCAAATTTTTCCTTAATTATGTAGGGACTCTGTTACTGGATTTATATAGAAATTTAATATTTTAGGTCTTTCTGGTAAACTGAATACTTTTTAAAAATTATGAAGTGAGCCCTGGCCAGTGTGACTCAGTTGGTTGAACCTTCAATCTATACACCAAAAAGCTGTGAGCTTGATTCCTGGTCAGGTCACATGCCTAGGTTGCAGGTTCCATCCCTGGGCGGGGCTTGTACTAGAGGCAACCGATTGATATTTCTCTCTCTCTCTCTCCACCCTCCTCTCTCTTAAAAAAAAGAAAAAATCATTTAAAAAAATCCTCTGGGGAACATTAAAAAAAAAATCACCAAGTGACCTTCTTTATCTTAGGCAAGACTTTTGTCTTAAAATCCACTAATGTGATGTTATATTTTATCTTCGGTCTGGCTCCCTAAGAGCAGAGTAGAGACAGGGATTCTGATGCAAACTCTATCATTTTACTCATTTGTAAGTGTACAGTTCATTGGCATTAAGTATAATCATATTGTTGCATAACCAACATTGCTATAGATTATTTGTAGATGCTCTCTATAACGCTGAGAAAATTTCCATTTTTTTTTTCTGGTTTGCTGAGAGTTGTTATCATAAATGTGAGTTTAATCTTGTCAAGTGTTGTTTTTTTTTCCTGCATTCTGTGAATTATTATATCTTTTTCTCTCTTATTCTGTTAATTTAATAAATCACATTGATTTAATCTATTCCATGAAACTATTTTGGGTTAAAATCCACTTATTCCTGGTGGATCACCATTTTAATATAATGATGGATTTATTTTATATTTTCTTAAGGATTTCCGAGTCTATATTCATGAGTGGTATTGCTCTGTAATTTCCCTTTCTTTTAATATCTTCATCAGCTTCGTTGCTGGTTTCCTATTCTGGCCTGGAGTTTTCTTTGTGAAAAGGTTTTTAATTACAAATTCAGTTTCTTAAAACAGGTTTTCTTTCTCTCCCTTTGTCTTTGTAACTCTTGTTGTCAACGTTAAGTTGTTTCTAGCCTTCACTTGGCCCTTTGATGTCTGTAGCATTTGTAGTTTCATTTCGATACTAGAATTTTAAGTTTTCTTTTTTTCTTCTTTTCCTTTCCAGTCTTGCTAGTAGTTATTAATTTTATTAATTTTTCAAAGAACTTTGACTTCTAAAATTTTCATTGCTGTTTTTATATTTTCCATTTTTAAACTGCTATTCTTACCTTTATCATTTCCTTCCAGTTACTTGTTTTGTGCTTAATTTGCTCTGCTTTTGGTCTACCCGTTAATTTTAGATCATTGTTTTAAACCTCCCTTTTTCTTTAATGATCAGCATTTGTAATTATACATTTTGCTCTAAGCAGTACTGTATCTTACAAACTTGTTGTATTTTCAATATCGTTCAATTTAAAATATTTTCTAGTTTCTTTTATGATTTCTTCTTTGACTTGTGGGTCATTAAGAAGTGTGTTGTATGATATTTTTAAAGGTGGAGCTTTTATAGACATCTTACTGTTAGCGATTTCTAATCGAACTCCGTTGTGGTCAGAACATACACTCTGTATAATTTTAATATTTTGAATATTTTTGAGATTATTTTATGACCCAGCAGGTGATCTATTTTGGAGGATGTTCCATGAGCATTTCAGAGTATATTTTGCCAGTTTTGGTCATTTTGTTCCTGAATGTCAGTTAGATTGAGTTGGCTGATAGTGTTCATATTTTCTGTATTCTTACAGATTTTAAAAATCTACTTGGTCTAGCTATAATTGAAATAGAAGTGTTAAAATTTCCAGCTATGAATGCAAATTTGTCTATTTCTCCTTTTAGTTCTGTCAAATTTGCCGCCTGCATTTGAAATTCTATGACAAGGTATACATAATAATTTAGGATTATTATGTCTTCCTGATGAACTAATCTTCTCATCTTTATAAAACTTCCCTCTTTAGCTCTGGTCATAGCCCTTGTGATTTTTCTGCCCTCCACTTAACCAAGGTTCAAGGCAGTTGACTTCCCTTATGGTCTCCTGATTGCGTGTGGGCAGGATGGCTCAGCCTTACACTGATGATGTAGCCATTGGGGGTTCTGTCTCTATAAATGGTAGTTTCCACTTGATAGGGATGTGTTATATTTGAGATTCCTAAGAGCCATACAAAAATAAGTGGAGATAATCCTTGAATCTTTTTTTCTGTGGTAAGCACAATCTCAAATACTTATACTAACTGAGTTAATATCTGTAGCAGCCATATGAGGATAATATTACGATTCTCCTTTGTAGGTGGGAAACTGAGGCTCAGAGAAATGAAATAACTTTCAGAGCTAATAGGCGAGAGGCAGGAAATGTGAGCCCAGGCAGTGATGCTCAGGAACCCAGTTCTGAACCACCGTGGACATATGGTAAGTTGCTCGGATCTTTTTAATGGCTTGTTATCAGTCTCAGGTTCAACACTGACAATTTTTTTTCCTGCATGTTCCTGTAAGATTCAGTTCCTGCTCACTTCCCCAGCCTCATTTTGAGTTCCTTTTTCCCTTGACCCACTGCGTTCACAGGAATTACTCATCCCTAAGTATTTCAAATATAATATGGTTTTTCCTGCTCTAAGAACATGACACATACTGGACCCTGGGTCTGAAACTCTCTTCTCCTCTGTCTTTGCCTCAACATGTTTTAAATCTCAAATGTTACCTCCTCCAGGAAGCCCACTCTGGTGTTCCTTGGCTAGTTTCTCCAGCCTTCTATGCTGACAGCAATCTCTAACACTCATCATTCTTAGAGTGTCTTGTTGGAGGCATGTCTTCCCTTAAATTCAACAAGGCCAGCACTGCTGACTGTCCTATTCAAACCTCTATCCCTATTACTCAACAACGGGCTTGACATATAATAGGCCATAATAAATATTTTAAAACGATTTGCTTAAGTCCCAGAAGAAAAACTGGCATCTCTGAGATGTAGTCATCTCTCTAGGCCCATGGCTTCTGGGAATTTGGGATATCTTGTAAACACGTAAGCTACTTCATAGGACTAATACCCAGGACTTAATTCGCTATCTGAAAATTAGGTCAGCATTCTCCTGGGACCAGCCCTCAGGAGATGAGATTGCTGAGATTTTTGCTTTATAAAAGTTAGAGAAACATTTCTTCCGGTATTTCGACCTCGTAGATTTCAGTCCCATGTGGAACCTACAAATGCAAATTCATGTATATTTATCAGGAAAAGAGTGTCCAAAGCTGTGAAATATTCCCTTTTTCAGATTCCAATAAATTTGTTTAAACCAATGAGACAAGGGCATAGGGAATATCATTTATCCAGAGATTGATTTAAAGTATGAAGTGGATGACAGCAGAGCCCTTGCACTCCAAAGTATTTCCTTGCTGTTTCCTCAAGTCCACTTGTAACATTTGTTTGTTTTGGATGAAAGCAATTGCCTCTTTTAAAACGCAAATAGCACCAGGCGATGAGGGGGCAGAGCTAAAGGAGACAGGATGATGAGCCCTTTTAAAGTTCATGTGTGTTTTTTCACAATTTTGTGTGAATTCGTAAGTCATCGCATTTCCAAAGTACAGATAAGTTGAGAATAATTTCCATGAGGAAGAAAAGAGAGAAAAGACAAGAGAAGGAGTCACTGCCAGGCGATCCTTCCTGGGAGAGGGCCGGCCAACCCTGAGGACCAGTAAGCAGGAAACGCTGTCCCCTGCCAGTGGAGGACAGGGTGAGAGTCCTATGTAGGCAGGAAGGAAAGCTTCACAAAGAAACCGCAGTGTCCCCAGGGACAAGTTTGTCTTTTTCATTCAACTTTGCATATTGACCTGCTCATACCCCTAACCTATCTGTTTATTTGAAATAAGGAATCTTAAAAAGATAGTTTTATTGAAATATAATAGGCATACAATCAACCGCACATGTTTAAAGTGTATCATTAAATACCCACCAACCCCAGAGGTTTATTTCTGCCTCTTTGTGAACCCTTCCTCTTGCCTCCTACCACCCTCTCCCTCTAGGCAACAACTGATCTGCTTTCTGTCACTGTCGATTCATTTGCATTTTATTGAATTTTACATAAATGGAACCCTACTGCATGTATTTTTTCACTTGGTGTAATCATTTTGAGATTCATTCATGTTGAATATATTAATAGTTCATGACTCTATTATTCCATTGTATGAATATGCCACAATTTATTTGTTTACCTGTTGATAGACACTTAAATTTCCAGTTTTGGGCTATTACAAATTAAACTGCAATGATCATTCATGTATAAGTCTGTATAACTCTCCATGCGAACATATGCTTTTAGTTCTTTTGGGTAAATACCAAGGACTGGAATGGTTAGATCATATGGTAGGTGTATTTTAACTTTTAAAAAAACTGCCAAGCTGTTTTCCAAAGTGATACGCCATTTCACATTCCCACCAGTGGCGCGTGAGTGTTCTAGTTTTTCTGCATCCGTGCCAGTATTTGGTGTGGCCGCACTTTTTCATTTTAGCCGTTCTAATAAGTGTGTGGTGGTGTTTTCTTGTGGTTTTAATCAGCATTTCTAATCACTGCTGATGACAAGCACCTTTGCACTTGTTTGCCATCTGTATTGTATACCTTCTTCGATGATGTGCCCATTCAAAGCCTTTGCTCATTAAAAAAAAAAAGGGTTGTTTTCTTATTTTTGAGTTTTGAGAGTTCTTTATAACCTGGATACAAGCTATTTATCAAATGTATGCTTTGCAAATTTTTTTTTCTTGGTCTTTCAGTAGTCTTTTTGCTTTTTTACCAATGCCTTTTAGAGAGTAGAAGTTTAACTTTGAAGAAGTACAGTTTATCCCATTTTTGCTTTTATGGACTGTGTTTTTGGTATTATGTCTACAGAAATATGTGTCTAGTTCAAGGTCACAAAGACTTTCTCCTATGTTCTCTTCTAGAAGTTTTATAGTTTTAATTTTTGTATTTGGATCTGTGGTCCATTTTAATGTTTGTATATGGTGGAGAATTGGATAGAAGTGCTATATTTTGGCATATGGGTATCCAATTGTTCTCGTACCATTGGTTGAAAAGGCTATCTATTCCCCACTGCATTTTCTTTGCACCTTTGTCCAAACGCAGTTGTCCATATATGTGCATATATGTGTGGAACTATTTATGGACTCTATCCTGTACCATTCCTTTATTTTTCAATCTTTATGCCAATACCATATGGTCTTGATTATTGTAGCTTTATACTAAGTCTCAAAATTAGGTAGTGTTAGCCTTCCAAATTTTCAAAGTCCCTCATTTCCTGATATACAAGGTCTTAAATAATATATATTTTTATTTTTGTCCACTTTTTTGGTTGTTTTAGGATGGAGGGTTATTCAAGTCCCTGTTACTCTGCCTTTTCTGGAATTGAAAATCCAAGTTGTTCTTCCTTTTTTTAAACCTATAGATCTAGGGCATCCTACCTACCTCCTCACAGAGTCCCTGGAGAACAGACTGGCTGCAGCCAAATTTACTCCCAGCGAGGTCCCTGCTAGGATTGCCTCAGGGCCTCAGTTCCTTCATTGTCAAACCTGGGCTTTCTGATCGAGGCTAACAGAGCCGCAAAACAGGTTTCCCCGCAAGGGCAGGGAAATACTTTATTTAACAGTGATTTTTGAAACTAGATGTCAGTTATTCTGAGGGTCAAGAATAATGAGTGTGTGTGATTCTGTTTCTTTTTTTCATTGAACTCTCTTCAATGATGATAATCATTATGACTCCAGAGTTTCTTAAATGTATACTCCTTTTTCTTTTTTTCACATAAGATCCAAAAGCTTTTGAAAGAAGATAGCATTCAATACACAAAGTGGGATCAGAATCAAAGGGTTTTCTTTTTCTTCCCAATTCTCCCCGGTGCTCTGGGCCTGTTCAGTTTCTCTGGCAGGCTGTTATCTGTCCTGTACATGTTTCCTCTTTTCCCCCCATTCTCTGTGTTTATCTCTTTCTTTCTCTCTTATTCTTCCTGTCTTTCTTTCAATTTCTCTTTCTCACTACATTGGAATATAAGACGTGCATTTTATTTCTTAATTATTATTATATCCGTGAAACTAGCTAAGTCACTTCAACACCCATTGACTTTTAATAAAATAATAATAAAGGTTAAATTAGTTGTTACCTCTCTATCTGATGGGATCTGGGTGCTAGATAATGGAGCATGTAAGTAAAGTTTTCTCGAGGTTAACAGATTTCTGTCTCTTATTTAGAGCCTACTGGGGTTTAGGGCTATGGTAGGTGCTATACTGGAATAAGTTTGGGGGTGGGCTGGGGCCAGGAAAGAACTACCAAAGGAAGAAAGGAGCCTTGGGTAATTTATAGTCTTAATAATGCTGTTCTCTTAAATGTAGATCCTGCTTTGGCCTCTTAGAAGAGCTACTGGGGCCCATTATAATTGTCCAGTATTTACTATAAAGAAGTTGCTTTTGTGTATGCGTGTGTATGTTCGACTGGCCTAGCATATTCGATTTAAGCACAAAGAATGTTTTGAATTTTCAGCCTGGTCCCATCGGTAGCCATTTTCACAGAGACAGTGACTCAGGCTTCCCGCAGTGGGCCCAGATTGAACAGCTTGGGCTGGCTTTCCATAGCCACATTTTCAGTCTTTTCCTTAAAGTGTAGTAGAGCCAGGGTACATGGGTTTGTTAGGACAGGAATCTCTAAGCCTCTGCTTCTTCATCTGAAACATGAGAATACTCTTCTTCCTACAAAGGGTTAGTGTGCAAATTAAAGGAGATGCTGATGTAACTCATTGAGTTACAATCATGGAGAAGCTCTTGATTGTCAGCTACGGTCATTATTCATCATCTAGTAACTTCTTATTGAGTATCTACTATGTACAGAGCCCTGGACTAGGTTCTGAAATAATCTAGTGAAAAAGCTATCATCTCTGCTCTATAGTCTAGAGCAAGGTCAGCTAACTTTTTTTCTTGAAGGCCCAGAGGGTAAATATTTTAGCCTTCTTGGGACAAGACACAAACAGAAGGATACGGCTGTGTTCCAGGAGCTGCCCTAGTTTGCCAACTGCTTCTCTAGAGGTTAAGACAGATATTCAAAGAGGCCATTACAACACAGTATGACAAGTGCTGTGATAGAGGACTTGGGGAATAATCTGCCCCTGGCTACTCCAAGTATGGTCCTCAGGCCAGTAGCATTGACATAACCAGGGAGCCCGTCAGAAACGCAGACTTTCATACCTTGCCCCAGAATTGTGGAAGCGGAGTCTACGTTTAATGAGAGAAGCTCCGAAGGTGGCCACTTCACAGAAAGAACAATCGGTCTGAAAGCTGAAGGATAAGTAGGAGATTTTGAGATGACGTATGGGCCTGGGGAATGTCTTTCAGGCAGAACAGCAAGTGCAAAGGCCTGGAGGGAGAGAGAGCGGGCTTGAGAAGCTGAAGAAGATGAGGAACTCGTTAGCATCATTAAGATGTGAACACTGCTGGGGTTAAAAGAGTTTAAAGCAACATAGCAGTCAAATGCAGTGACTTGATTTTGTTTAGATCCTGTTTAGAAGAAATCAATTATAAAAAGACACTTTTGAGACAATTAAAAGTTTGAGTCTAGAGTGGGGTATTAATACTACTGTTGGTGAAAATGGTTTTTTGTTTATATAAGAAAATTCCTGAGTTTATTAGGGAATACATATAGAAAGATTTAGGGGCAAATTAACCTGATGACAAGAATTTGCTTGAAAAAATTATTTGCAAAAAAGAAAGATGGATAAAAAGGAATAGAAGAGGCAAATGGAGCAAAAAGTGAATAGCTGTTGAATCAGGAGGATGGGTACATGGAGTTTGTTATATTATCCATTCTTTGTGTAATTTTGAGAACTCCCATTAAAAATGTTGAAAAAGAATTTTGGACTTTATCAAATTTCTTATCTTCACTTTTATGCGAAGTTAAGCTCATGGTTAAACTATCCCAAGAGCCATGCACAAAGCAATATTTCCCTCTTTGAAGACAATTCAGAAGCCCTTGACACGAGGCCACTTTGAACCCAGTGGATCTACATGCATTTTCTTTTATTGGAAAGAGCAGAAAACAATGGCTTCATGGAGGTTTTACTCCATTTCTTTAAGCAGATGTAGTTGAGCCTGGGGTTGGGGCACTTCTGCCCAGGGGCTGCACAGATCCTCACCCAGAGGGACCCCTGTGGGGCAGGCACAGCCAGGTTACAGCTTGGTGGGCAGCATTCTGTAGCAGACACAAGGACACACAGTTCTGTGCTTCTGGGTCTGGAATCATGAAGATAGCATATTTTGCCATGTATAATGCTCATTTTTTTTTTGCCCAAGTTTTTGAGGTAAAAATCAGGATATACATTATACATGGATATAATGATTATTATACCCATATATATTATATGGGTATAATAATCCTGTGTATGATGAGCATACATTGGTGCACGTTGTACACAGCAAAATACAGTACGTACAGTGGTGGCCTTCAACGTGCAGATTATAGATTGTTCAATAAGGGACCACATCTTTGACAGGATCAGTAATAAGGAAATGAGTGAGTAAAAAGGGGGTGGATTTGAAGCCATTATTTATCATCTGTGTAGCCTTGAGAAAGCTATTGGTCTCTAGAGGTCTCATTTTATCATCTGTAAAATTATTTCACCTACTCAATTTGGTTGCTCTGAAGATTTAATGAGATAATTTATATAACGGCTTGGTCTCATTGGAAACTGTAAAAAGTGATCAATAAGTGTTAGTTGCATTGTTTTTCTTAGCTGGACTTCAGAGTATTCTCCATTATTTCCTGGGCGGTTTATAAGGCTTATTTTTGGCCCTCGAATTTTACTTCTCCCTCTTGTACCCTGTCTTCACCTCTAATGCAACAAACGACCCTTTAGCATGTACCTTTTAAACTGGATCTTCTTCTCACCTGGAATGTTGATGTGATTCCTAGGGGTGTAGCAGCCATCTTGCATTCCTGAGAATTATGCTACAACCTAAGGGTGTCAGAGCAGAAAGACAGAAGAAGTCTGCATCCCTGATGCCACTGTGGGACCATACCAGAGCTGGACTACCCACTGAATCGCATCTTCAAAGAACACACAATCTAGAATTTAAAACTCCAGTGGTCTCTAACATAAGAAATAAAATAGAACTAGGCAAGGAGGTATGGCAGAATACTGATAAATGATGAATCTGGAGAATGTGTATGTGGGTTTACTATACCTTTCTCTCTATTTCTGTGTGTGTGCACAAACAATTTTCATAATAATAACATAAAAGAAATTTGAACTTCAAAAAATTTCCCATCTTTATTATGTGAAGCCCCACCTCATAGCTGAGTTCTTCTAAGAGCAGAGCACAATGGTTTCTCTTGGCAGAGTTTTCTTTGGCCTCATTCACATACACTAGGCCTGCCTGAATATTCCTGCCGCGCTGCTGCCCCCTGCTGGTCCCTGCCACATTGTGTGCAGGCAGTTAAACATTTCATCATGTCACAGGGTCCTGGTTGTGATCTCCCTCCACTGAAGATTTTAAGGAAGAGATCTCTCTTGAGTTCAGATGATGTTTAAGAAATTAATGTCCCTTCTGTTCCCAAATTTTTAATGCCAGCTTTTACGAAGCACCAAGGGCCTTCCAAAATGGCACACGAGGAGGTACAAGAGACATAAAACCCTGCTTTGATGTTCATGTTTTGGGGATGAAGATTCTTAAATTCCTCAACTAGAGCTGATGCTCTCCTTTTCATTCTCATCCCTCTGATTTCTTCAGCTCTCTACTCGTGGACGTATTCTGGGATATATTTCTGAAATCCCATCCTCTCTGTTTTCATTTAATTTCAGTTTCCACGGTGATGCTGGTGAAATATCTGTAAACCAAATGACTGCTCAGGATGGCCGGGGGAGATCAAAGCCTGTGTATAGGTTGCTGAAGAATGCTGGACTCTGTTTGCAAGGAGGTCCGCTAGCCCCAGCGAGTTACTGGACATCCCACGTTTGACCGGGGTTCTGGCTTCTGGATAAGTCAGCAGCAGTTTGACTGGGCAGAGCAACTACTCTCATCACCCCGCAGAATCCTAGAGTGTTGGCACTTTAACAAGGAGATTATGGAATCACTTCTGTGATCCCAGATTAGAACAGAAATCATACCACTAAAGCTGGTTGGCAAGGGACTGAAGAAGTTGCAATATCTTTTCAAGTTTAGGAAAAAAGACCAGATTCACATCCTTCTGTTTTAATATTACAAAGGTTGTGGAAACTGCTCTGTAGGAAGAAACTTTTTCGTATGCCATTCCTCAAACCCCATGGTTTATGAGTGAGTAAAGACAGGGCTTTGCAAACAGGTTGTGTATTCCATGTCCATTCATTCAGGAACAGGTAAACTGTTTTGTGATTGATGGCAGGTGGACATGCAGGAAGCTGACTCATTTCTGTTTATTCAAGGAAGTGCATTTTAAGGACAGAGGGGAAAATTTAGAGTTTCTCTAATGTACTCTTCTCATTTTATAGATGTGGAAATTCAGGGCCATATGAGATGGGGTGGGTTACCAGATGCCCCATTGCCCAGCCAGTGGGAGGCAGGCACTGGAGCTCAGGTATTTTTTCAAGTGCACTCGGAACATTCACCAAGACAGGCCATATTCTGTGTCATAAAAGAAACTTTAACAAATTTAAAAGAATTGAACTACTACAGGTATGTTCTCTAATCATAATGAAGTTAAACTAGAAATAGGAAGCAGAAAGATAACAGGAAAATCCTCAAACACTTGAAAAATCAATGAATATACTTCTAAATAATCTATGCATCAAAGAATAAGTCTTGAAAATTTAGAAAATATTTTGAACTGAGTAAAAATTAAAATATAACATATTAAGTTTTGTGGGATGCCACTAAAGCAGTGTTTAGAGGGAAATTTGTAGCATTCAATGTTTATATTAGAAAATAAATGTTTCAAATTGATAATCTCCACTTCTACCTTAAGGAATGAGAAAATGAGACTGAAATAAAGCCAAAGCAAATGTAAGGGAAGAAATAAAGATAAAAGTATATATTAATGGAATTGAAAACCCTAAGCATCAGAGATTGGGACTAAATGACTCAATCAGGACTAAATGACCCCCCCAAATTCTAGTTCCATGACTCTGATTTTATCAAGCAGTTCCTTCAGAAAACACTAAGGAGAGCTATATCTGTATTTAATTTAACTGCTTACAATACTATGGTGTGTCAAAGCTCTATCCCAAATACTGAAAAAATTATAGAATAATAGAGGCAAAAGAGGTAGGTGTTTTATTTATCATTGAAACAGGCATTCTCTAATGCGTGAGGCTGAAACGAATGAGGAGGTGTGCTCTTTCTGTCTCCAGAGCACCCCCTGCCCTTACCCACTGCAGGCTTTCAGCTCTAAACATCTTTCCCCAGGGCGGCCTCCTCTCTCCGAGCCCGCCCTCACCCCTCCCTATCTCCTTCCCCCAGGCAAGGTTTCTTTTTCTTTCTCCTGAGCTCCAAGGGCCCTTCTTTTGCCTTTGTAGCTTGTTTTCTGAACCCAGCTGGCTCAATTCTGCCTCTGACTTTCTAAATAAATGTTGGCTTGTATTTGGGGGAAAAGAAAAGAAAAAATGAAAAAAGAGTAAGGAGTCATTCTAACCTTATTAGAATGCGTTAACATTTCTGTCAGGAACTTTTTTGACCACAGTGATTTAAACACAATAGAGGCCAAGCCTTCTCTAATTTGTTAAGATTGTAGAATTAAAAGTGTCTTCTGTTTCTGGGAACTTTCAGGAAGAATTGTAAGTTATAGTTCCATATTGACTATGCGTTGCTACAGTTGAGTTCAACGTAGCCTTCAGCCTAACAGATGAGGTAGGACTGCCCAATGGTTGGGGCTCAAGTCTGGGTTGTTATTCAAGGTTCCTGCCCACCAGGGCAAACATAGGATCCAACAGCTCTTCGACTCCCCTGCTTCTATCTTGGTTCTTGTCCACCGTGAAGACTTGGCTGGCCTCAGACAGGGTGAGACACGTGTAGTTTGTTTTCAAATTTTCCATTTTCCCAAAGCACCATCCTTGGTTCCTTTCAGACACGCTCTCCTCAGATATCTGTTGATGCTATTTCCTGGGAAAAATGCTTCTCATTGTCCTTCTCTTTTCTCTCCCCAACTATGCCTCTTCTTTCCAGTTGTGTCTTTAGTTCCAGTCCTTTCCCTCCCACTCTACTGCTGTGTTAACCCATATGAGGTTGTAAGTAAAATATGGAAATACATCTGTATGTTAGGGTTATTCAGAGAAACAGAACCAAGAGGATATATATTTTTACAAATGGGAATTTACTCACGGGATTATGGAGGCCAGGAGTTCCATGATCTGCCATCCGGAAGCTGAAGGACAAGGAAAGCCGGTGGTGTGGCTCTGTCCAAATCCGGAGGCCTGAGAGCCAGGGGAGGCAATGTCCAGGGCAGGAGAAGACGGGTGTCCTGGCCCAGGCGGGGAGCAAGCTCTCCCTTCCTCCACCTTTTTATTCTGTCCACGCTCTCCCTGGATTTGGTGATGGCCACCTGCGTTGATAAGAGCACTCTTTACTTAGGCAACCAATTCAAATTCTAATCTTTTCCAGAATCAGCGGCGTAGACCCACCCAGAAATAATGTTTTACCAACTACCGGGGCACCCCTAAGCTCAGTCAAGTTAACACATAAAATTAGCCACCAGGACCTGCATTGTTTTTTTTTTTTTTTTTTTGGCTTTTGAGCCCAGCAGTGGTGGAAGCACCGAGAAGCCAGAGCTCTCAGTGAATTTGGGGGTCTTTAAAGTGATAAAATATAGTGGTGACAATATCAGCAACAACAACAGCAATAATAAAAAAACATGCAGACTTTCGGCGACCTGTCAACATGGACACCCAGGCTCTGCAGCAGGCCCTGAGTCTCTGGCCCCCGGCCCCTCTCTCTCACCACGTAAGTGTGCGCCTGCAGGCTTCTCAACGGCAGCACTTGTGTTTCTTTGCCCAAGACCTTCTCTTGCTGCTGGAGCCCACTTTGCGGCTTACGTGGCGGGCCAGGCCAGAAGTGCCAAGGAGTTAATGCTCCCCAGGGGCAGCCCCCAACCAATGGTTCATGGCAGTGGGTCTATAAATAGCCCCTCAAGTAGCATAACTCTGCATCAAGCAGTGCAAGGGAAGGGCAGAAACATGATTTAAAAATAAGCAGTTATAATTATTGGTATCCACAGCAGATGGGGGCCGTTTAGTTTTGGATAGACAGGTCTACTCACTTCAAGTGCTCCCAATTGGTCAGTGTGTATAGGGTTCTAGACGAAACCGTTCAAATCTCTAAATCCTTGCTCTTCATCTGATAGGATAATCCACTTCCCACTGCTGTTGCCCAGGTACAGGTCCTTCCTATTCTTGCTTGCATCGCTGGAGCAGCCACCTAGCAGGGCTCTTTGACTTCAGGCTCACCTGTCCTTAATTGATTCCCACTGTCTTGGCCAGACAGTTCATTTTAGAACGCAAACCGCATCATGCCTAACATTCTGCAGTAGCAGTATTCCCAAGCAGGGAATGTCCCAGATGTCTTAGAGGCCCTTATGACCTTGAAGTTTTGTTTTTAATTTCCTATTTCAGTTTCTATTTTTTTGGAACTTGAAATATGAATTTTAGGGGGGTGGGTGAGGCAGTGGAAAGCAAAGGGGGAAAATTGGGACAACTGTAATAGAACAACAATAAAATGAAATAAACAAAACAAAAAGAAATCTGAACTTGAGAATGACTTACAAATTCCCACCTGCTAAAGCCTAAGTGTTTGCTGCGCTGAGTGGGTGTGCGTGGTGGGTAACGAGCTGGGAGGAAGGAAAGCTCTCTAGATGCGCTTACTCGGCTGGGATACCAGGAGAGCACTGGCGTGCACAATGGGGGTTTCAGCTGTTAAACTATTTTAAATTGTTTTTACTTTTGGTCAAGATTTTAAAATTTACACCTGTAATGGATTAATGGTTAAAGATAGGACACACTGAGGTACTCATGTTGAAATGCGACCAACTAATGAAAAACATAAGAACATTCTCTGAGTCTCTTCGAGATGATTTCCTCAGATCTAGAAGTTTCAGTTCTATAATAAAACCTCTTATATAGTATATCAAGGTATCTCTGATACAGGGGGTTGTTACATGCAATTGTGTTTCCAGCTTATTGGGTATAAAGACCGTTAACACTCATAACGTGTCCTTTGCTCGGAAGAGCTGGGAAAGAGCTGCCTGAAGCCCTTTCTAATTTCATCATTTAGAAACAAACATGAACTTTCAAAAATAAACCAGCTGGTATTTTTTTTTTCAAAGCAAAGTCAAGCATTCCAACATCAGGTCATGAAAGCAGTTTTAGTCTATTTTTGCTCTTGAAAATGTAGTCAAAATCATTCTATATTAGGTGTGTTTGATCTCAAAAACACCCACAATACAAGATGTTAATGTTAAATGTATTGGTCAAGGAACCACACTTTTCCTTATATAATTAATAAGGTAAATTAAGGAGCATGTGTTGCTTATTAATGGAACAAAGAAGAATCTGTCTCTTAAAATATTACTCAAGATTGTGTTAAAAAGTAAAACTTATAATCTGTAATATACTAATCTAAACGTATGTTAAACTTAAAAATAGTTATCATATACCACATGTAAATGACATTACATTTTTTTAAATCCCTGGAGAGTATCACAAGCTTACCTATTATTTCTCTGTGAAAGGAATTCAAGAGTCATATTCAGACCCTTCAGCATAACACGCTAACCCCTTTGAGAGTTGGTCTTCTGCCATTCACCGATGCACACTACCTCCGATTCTCCCAAACTATTGGGAGTTCTTCCCTAGACATATCCTCCAACGCTGGGGTTTTGCAAATGCTTTTTCTGCCTGCAATGTTCTCCCATCATCTTCACCTTTTTTGAACTAAAGAGTTTCTCACTTCATCCCTCACATCGATTTCTCTCTAAACATCTCCCTGACAGGGAGAGTTCAATATTACTTTATGTTGCTCTCGAACCATCCTTTCCATAATTAGTTGATTAGTTCTGTTTCTCCCACCAGACTGTGAATTCTTTGCCATAGGATTTTTGTCTTATTTATGTCTGAATCACCTTGGCATAGTGCCTGGGAAAAATGTTTCAAATGATGTTCCATAAAATGATCCCCATCAAAACAAGGCTTGATTATATTCTACATGGGTGGGGCCGGGGGTTGGCAAAAGTAGGTTTACAGCTGTGAGTATGTGAAACAGTTTATTCTTCTTTTATTATTTATTATTGTATTATTTATTTTTATAACCGTAAACCTACTTTTGCCCACCCTGTACATTATGTTTATTTTTTTCTTATTTTTTAAAAAGACTTTACTCATTTATTTTCAGAGAGACAAGGGAGGCAGAAAGTGAGGGAGAGAAACATCCATTTGTGAGAGAAACATTGATCGGTGGCCTCTCGCACGCCCCTAACTGGAGGCCAAACTCGCAACCCAGGCATGTTCCCTGACTGGGAACTGAACCAATGACCTTTAGGTTTGTGGTGCTGCAGAAAGTTAAACCGGGAAAGACTCACGCGGTACTGGGAGTAAGGAAGGGCAAGTTTATTTACGCATGCGGGCCCAGTGGGGTACTCTCTCAAAGCCTGGGCCCAGAACAATAGCTCCGCATTCCTTTTACGTTGGGCCAAATGGGGAGGGTCTTGGGAGGCGTGGTACAGATCTGAGGATGGTCCTGGGAGGCGTGGTACGGATTTGGAGAAAAGGGGTTTACAGAGACGGGAAAGAAGCATTTACAGCATTAGTCAGGGCAAATGGCATTTCATCTTTGGTATCAGCCTTGATTCCCTCTACAGTGGGATGATGCCTAACCCACTGAGCCACACTAGTCAGTGCGTACCCTGTATATTCTGTTTAGAAAGCCTGAAAGTATAAAATGTATTTTGAAGAATATTAGCATCTGAAATGTCTAAAACAGAAACAAAGTGTTGACACACAGCAGGGCGCCCACTCAGATCTTCACAGCACCGAGCTTTTCTGCAGAGCTCAGTGCCCAAGGAATCCTGGGCAGATGGGCTGCGCTTGGCTCAGAATTGCCTCCTTGATGAATGTGACCCAGGTCAGTCCTTTTATCCCCAACACCGACTTCTGGTTACCTTTGGTGAGGGCTCTGTTCCTGGAGTTAATGAGGTGAAGTCCAAAAAGGACCAGGGCGCCAGGCTATGATTACCATAGGACCGTATTTTCATGCCTCACTAGGAAAAAGCCCCTGGGAGAAATGAATCCTAGTACACAAGCAGGAGAGGTTACATTCAATGTTGCTTCAGAGAAATCCTGAGAAAAGATGAAGGAAAGCGGTGGTGCTTTTTCTTTCTGGCTCAGGAACCAAAAGGAGTGAATGCTGAAGCCTCCTCGTTCCTAATAAATCAGGGCTGGGTGGGCCTGCTGGGAGTCCCTGCTTCATATCTGAGGAATGTCAGAAAATCTCTAATTAAATATTCTGAAGAGGCACTCCAAAGGTTTTGGAATCTTGTTTGAGCAGAACCCGAGGGATGGGGAAATAAAAAGATGGGTCTTAAAAGTCTACCTTCTCTTTCACAATTGAAAGGGCACTAGCATGTTCTACGAGCCTCGCCCTAGCGTCCTCAGAGAAAAGGATGCAGGTTAAGTGGGTCACCCCGAATGCCTTCCAAGAGAGTTTAATTATTTAACTCAGCTCTAGGAGAGTTGGCTGAAAGCAGTTTGAGCAAAAGCAATATGGTTGAACGTAGGTTGGCCAATAAGATAATTTTGGTCAAAAATGAATGCTTCTTCAGTCATTGATTTCTCATGTATTAATTATTTTGGCAAATCATGAGGGAGGCTTTACAACTCTTATTGCATTCTGGGGGGCATTTTTGTCTCCCCTTGCCTTTCTTAAGTTCAGTAAGTTGGTTGTTTGTTTTTTTGTATTCTTCTGCTATTTTAAATTTGGAATGAATTTTTAGACAGTTATTCCAGCCCCACACTGTACGTGGCAATGGAAAATTAGAAACATCCTAAATGGTTACAAAGAGCAATTAGTTCAAATAATTTCCATGTCCAACAATAAGTGAATTGCTTAAGTAAATTGCAGTATGTTTCAAGGAAGTATGCAAATCCTCAGCTATACCCCCAAATTAGCTATTAATCAAGACTCAGACCTAAGGATTATGGGTGTGTAACCAGCCCATTCTTATAGGAAAGACATCCAGACACAGAGAATCTGGAACGTGTCCTGCTCAGTGATCGTTTCTGCAGGTGGACCTGTATGAGGCTTCTTTACGATAGCTTTTGGTCTATTTTTTTCCTTTTAGAACATCTAGTGCTTTTAATTTTATTTTTATGTATGTATTTAATCCCCACCTGAGGATATGTTTATTGATTTTCGAGAGAGAAGAAGGGGGTGGGGAGAAAGAGAGAGAGAGAGAGAGAAACAATGATTGGCTGCCTCCTGTACGCGCCCCAACAGGGGACTGAACCTGCAAGCGAGGTATGTGCCCTGACCGGGGATCAAACCTCCCACCTTTCTGGTGCACAGGATGGCGCGCCTACCAACTGAGCCACCTGGCAGGGCTCTAGTGCTTTTTTAATAAGAAAAATAATTTGAGAAACTTCCTTAATAAAATAAAAGAGGAAAGAGAGTGATCTGGAATTTACATGCTTTGGGGATGTGGAGACACTTTCAGTGGCTTGCCTACATCCTCATCATGTTATCTGGGGCATCCATGCACTCAGCCTGAGGGCTGCTTCTCCCAGCCTCGCCTGTAGCTGAATGAGCCCTGGGACTGGATTCTGACCTTAGCAGAGGGATTAGTGATCCTTCCAGAATGTCTCCTTAAAAGTGGTGGAGTGGGCCTTCCCACCTTCTGTGCCGTTGCCTGGAGCTAGGATATGATGGCCGACACCCCAACAGTTGAGGCCGGGGACAACTGACTGAAAATGAACTAAATGAAGGGAAAAGCAGCAAACCTCCCTCGCGAAAACCTTAAACTATTTAGAAAAACAGAAATTTGTGGAGGATGCAAAATCACACCAAAAGGCGCTAGAATTGTACGCTTGAAACCTATATAATTTTATTAACCACTATCACCCCAATACATTTAATTAGAAAAAAAATGTCAGCGGCTGGGTATGTTTACGGAACAGAATGCAGATAGGTGCCAAGTGGGAGTTTTTTCTTGTATCGGTTGGAACTGATGGCTCTTTACTGCTGAAAACAAAACCCCGAGTGTCCCCAGGGCAGAGACTGGCCAGCTACTGGCAGTGGCAACATTCCAAACGCCCTCCCGAGAGGCAATGCTTTCAGCAGGCCCGACACCACCGGCCCCAACCTCCCAATATTCCTCCAGTCCCATCCTGAACTCCCATACCATCTTCCAGTGTAGGACTTGCAGTGAGAGGGAGGGCCTTTCAAACAGGAAAATATTACGAAGAACAGCGGTGATGTCTCACCTGTCTTGTGCTCCTCATACCGATGTGGAGTAAGCTCCTAGACGAGTAGAAGGAACAGAGTCTGGAGACCGTCGTTTGTACAACCTGAGAGTGTCATCAAGGACAGGCTGACCTCTCATCTCCTGGTTGGGACTGCAGAAAGAGCCCTGGGAAAGATGATGAGGAGGCATGACCAGGCAAGGCAGGAACAAAGACCGTCCCTTTAAATCTTTCATTCCTAGACGTACAGAAAATAGATTCTACTCCTGCAGATCCCAGGATGATGGGCCTTCTCGAACTGAGGAGGCGGGATGAGGGCTGACTGGGGACTATCCCTGCAAGGAGCAAAGGGCCTCCCACAAGTATGGCTTAAACCTCCCCTGGTCAGAGGGCGGTCGCCCTGAAGATGAAATCACTCCTCTTGCAGCGACCTCGGACAGCTTGGGAAGCCGTCTTACATCAGCGACGCCTGCTGAGAGCATCACGCAGCGGTATCATCAATATCCAGAACAGAGGAAGCAAACAGCCAGAAAACTAATTATAACAAAGCAGGGAAAGGACCATTTGTCCATCAGCCTTCACAGGGACAATGCCATTTTCTGGCTCCCCCCTCCCACCTCACAGCAGCACGGAGAGCAGAGGAAAGAAGGAGGACCGCATCAGGGAGAGCTGACCATGCCGCCAGCACGCTCCAGTCGAGGCTGGGCTTGGGGGCGGGGTGGGGGGGGGTTGGACAGGGATGGGGAGTTTTGAATTGAATTTGAAATGGAAAGTTGCAAATAAAAGGGAACTGAATTTTGAGGCCTAACACGAGTTGATTTTGATAACTGAAAGTAGCTGAGGAACTGTGGGCTTAAACTGAGACACTGTTAAGGAAGCTCCGTCCCGCACGGGGAAGTGTGTCCCGCGAAGCCTGGAAGAGAGCAGGCACTAGGAAAGCTGCCCCATTTCCTGTCTACAATCCAACGTGGGATTCCCCCTGGTGAACCAATTATATTCCTTTAAAAAAAAAAATCGTCCAGTTGATGACTCAAACCAAATGACATGCCATCCTGAAGGCTTGAGGGGCCTTCTAATAAGGTGATCACACAATGCAGGTATGGAAGAAAGTTCAGGAAAACCACTTTGTGGTGTGTTGTGTTACATACATTTCATGAATCATTTCTGCCCCTCTGGGTGTCACTGGTCTTCAGGACCTTAGGGTGTGTGACCACTCCAGCAAACATTTCCTCAAGGACTCCAGGTGCCTTCAGGAGGGCACAGTTCCATGGCCCCTTGACCTTTTGCTCACCTCAGTCCTAACTCCTGCCCCAGGGCACCTCTGTTGGGGAGGAGCCACAGCTCTGCTGTGACAGCTGCTGGGGTACCGAGGCACAACCCAAAAGTGTGGGATTCACACCCTGGGGGGTGAACCTCCGGCTAATGAGAGATGACTCCTGCAGATACCTTCTCCTTTCCTGCAGGACGGATGGCCTTGGCCTACAGTGTGCAGCTAGCCTTCGAGATTGAGCCATCAGTGGCCCTGACACCAAGGCTCCCTCCTCTCTCTTCCTTCTCAGCCCTCGTCCCCCTCACTCCTCCTTCCCTGGGATTGAATTCTTTAATAAGGAGTAGCACAGAAGCCTTTGCCTCAGGCTCTGCTTCGGGGGAACTCGCTGGGACAGGTCTGCAAGCCTGCCTTGATTTTCAAAGTATTGCACCTTCAGTTCCTGTCCCCGATTTGCCTTGAAAATCAGCCCGAGTGTTGTGTTAGCACTGAAGTTGCTGCCAGCAAGAGGCGAGCCAGCAGGTCTCCCCGCTGTGTTATACCAAGTGCCCGCCCGTCTTCCAGGACAAAGCAGAACTGGAAATGCTCTCAGACCCCAACCTCACCGTCACCGCCGGAGCTGGACTACAATGTCATGGGTCCTTTCTCAGGTGAAGAGACACCATCCTTCACTTTGCAAATGCAGCTGGCTTGAAATGACAGTCTTTGGGGGAAACAAAACCGCTCTCTAGACATTGTTGCTATAGTCACTGCTGAGACTAAAACTAAACCTGACAAGCGTTCTCAACAAAGAAAAATGACTTAGCAGTCAATGCACTAAGTTAAAAGTAAAACATCCATTTTGAAAGGGAGGAAACCAGTTCCACCTGCTAACGAAATGAGGCAACACCTTTGACTTAAACTCTCCAAACCACTTGATGAGCCTATGAAAACTTGAACACAGGACAGTTTACCAAAAGAATAAACTGCCGCACTCCCGGCCAAGGTCTCTGGGGTATCACGCGGTTCATTCCCTTTGCAAGCACACGAGGACCGGCCCTGAATGACAGAAGGCAAAAACCATCTCTACAATCTTCAGCCTTTTTTTTTTTAATTGAACTATCGGTCCCTTGGCAACTGGGCTACAGAAAGCTGAGCAGAGTCAGGACACCAATGACATGAGTCTGATGTGCCTCCAGTGTGGGAGGGAAATAGAATAGACGAGTCCTCTGCGTTGGAAAGGCAAGCAGACGTTGCTGCCTCCGTGGGAGGTGCCCAAGGTCGTTCAGGGCCATGGTGGAGGAGAGTGATGTTTGCAGATGAACCCCTGGACGCTTCTCAGGGTAACCAAAGGAATAGTTTAAGGCATTTTTGCTGAAGATGTCTGCGGAGTCTGAGCATTCTCCAGAGTGAGGAGAATTTGGGCGGGCTGATGCCGGCCTCAGCAGACAAGGAGTGAGGCACCTCCACGTTTGATACCGGCTTTGTGTCCAGGAAGCCCACCAAGGCTGCCCGAGAGTCCCCAGAAGAGACAACTGCAAAGACTGTGGGGCTTGGCTGCTGTCACTGTCCAGGTCCACAGTCCCCTGGAGGCTCTGGCGTAGACCATGTGCAGGGAGGCCACTTGCAGGCAGTAATGCCACCCAGTTGCAGGGATCCTGCCCCGCCAGTGTGTGCCCAGGGTGCCAGCCCTGTTCACTCAGACCACCCAGCTCAAGGCTGCATTGGGGAGGTGGCCTCAGGCCTTCCACGCTGGGTCACTCTGTGAGGCCTAGCTTTCTGCCTGTGCCTCTGTGGGGCTGACAGGGACCATAGGAGAAAATGACAGTAGGGAGGTGGGATCACGAAAGTCAAACCAGCTGCCTACCAATTCTACTGAGGCTTCCCCCACCTAGGGGTGCCAGCTAACTTCTGGATCAGAGCGAAACAGCATGTGGAACCCTTCCTCTACTGAGACCCCGGTTCCCGTAGACCGACCCTCCTCAGGGGCGAATTCAGGGTAGTGTGAATGGTGAAACCAGACCCCGGGTGGAAATCCCCACACAGAACATTTTATCCAGAATCTTCCATTCACAAAAGTGGAGGCCAACACATGCTATAGATCTGTGGTTGTTAGAAGCCAAACTGCCTCCCAAAGACACCAAAATCCTTCATGGCTCATCCCTGAACGACTTCCATGATTTTTCTCCTGTCTTTGTATTTGGCATCTCCTCCCTCTTTCTGACCATCACTGTGAATTCCCAACATTTGGTCTTTAGAGCTGTGCTCTAATTTTTTTCTCTTTTGAGAATCAATTCTGAAGAAGCCACTCCCCAGACATCATCACCTCTCTAGACTCCTCTAGGTCTATCTCTACCCCTGCCTACCTATGGACCTTTCTACTCGGACACTCCTGTGACCCAGGTGTCCCCAACAAACTCAGAATCATGACGTGCTCCGTGGACATTGTCTTCTCCCCCCACCACATCCAGGCAGTGCGCCCCTTCCTTGGTTGCTGTTCTCATGCCCATCGCCCTGACCCAGGCCTTCATCATGTCGCACCCGCATTACTGTGTCAGAGGACCCGGCCAACAGCATTCCTTTCCTCTGCAGTTCATTCCTCGCCCGACTGTTGGACAAGTCTTCCTTGAACATCTTCCACCATGTCCTGTCACCCACTTGCAGCCAAACCTCCATGAACGCTTCGAACTTGACCTGAATAGGGGAGGAGGAACACAGGCGAGAGGGGAGGAGGGGAGAGCAGCAGGGAGGCCCCGCCCCCTCAGCAGCCTTGCTGGGAACAGCCGGCGGGCCGCCACCCAGCAGGCCTCTGGCTCTGCTTTAGATCGAGGTTTATTTGGTTCCAATTACAAGTGAACACAATACCACCCCCACTCCTTAGCCACTAACTCATTTACTCTCACTAAGAGGAGCTGAAAAATGAGCAGTTTTCCACACTTCCACCCACAAGATCAGATAAAAGGAGAGTCGATTCGGTGACTCAGGGCTTCCTCCTCCCACTGACAATCCCACCCTCTTGCCCATGGCGCACAGAATTCCCCAGGATTAGGTTTCTGTGGTACGACTGTGTTCTCTGATCCCGATGGGGAGGGACTGACTCCTTTTCTCTCCAGCTCAATCAAATGCTTTCTTTTCCCCCGTGGGGCCTGACACGGTTTTAGGGGTGCTCACAGGCTGCTGTGCATCCCGAGGTCTCTAACCATTCCTTTTGCATGACAACCACAGGGCTTCTTGCTCTTAAAGGGAGTTTTAAATCTAATACTATAATATGGTAGAACCCAGCAAAATGGAAGTAATATTATGTGTAAATGTAGAAAATTTATTCCAAAACCCAGTAGAAATGTTTAAGAAAAATTCGGCAGCTTGTTTTATCCTTGCCACAGCTTCTTTTCTTTGGGGATGTTGATTTAGAATTCTGTTTCTTTGAGTCCCATCAAGACTTTGCTTCTGGGTCCGGTTTTGTGCCATTTAATCAGGCATATTCAGCATATTGGTTAGCTTTTCCGGATGTCCTCCATCTCATCATAAATTCTCTTTTCTGCCTACGCAGGCCCCTCACCTGGGTCCTCGCCCCTGCCATGGGCTGAGCATGAGGCTCATCAAAAGGGAGCGAAACCTCACCAAGACTAGAGCCTCTCAGCTGTAAGAACTTACTATGGATTTATAGGACAGAACTATTTCGTTCCCCCTCTTTGAAAGGCCAAAATCAAAGAGTGTGGAGATATAACAGGACATTCTGAAATTGGCTTTACTCAGAAGCTAAAGAAGATTTGACTGGGTAGAAGAAGAGCCGTAATAAGGAGCAGTTAAGAGCATAGGCTTCGAATGCAGACAGACAGGCTCTGCTGTGTGACTTCGGGGAACTGATGTAGCCTCTCTAAATCTCTGTATTCTCTTCTATAAGATAAGTGGGATAAATCTTCACAGTGTTTTGAAGATTAAATGACGAGTGCTTAGCATGGGGCCTGACACACAGTAGCAGACAAAATCATAAGCCCCACAAACTAAAAGTGAGTCCAACAATTGAACAGCACTGTTTTTCCTTCCTCCCTCCCATCCTTTTTTTTTCTTATAAAATATGCGTACCATAAAATTCACCATTTTAGCTATTATAAGTGTACATTTCAGTGGCATTAAGTACATTCACATTGCTGTGCACCCGTTACCACTATCCAGAATGTTTTCATCATCTCGGACAAACTCTGCATCCCTCAAACATTGACTCCCCATTCTTTCCTCCCCTGGCCTCTGGTAGCCACCATTCCACCTTCTTCGTCTATGAATTTGACTATCCTGGCTACCTCATGTAAGTAATATCAAGCACAAATCATGTAGTCCTTTCGTACCTGGCTTATTTTAATTCTCATAATGGTGTCAAGTTTCACCCATGCTGTAGCATGTGTCAGAATTTCCTTCCTTTTCATGGCTGATATTCCATTGTATGTATACGACACATTGTGTTTATCCACTTATCTACTGATGGACACTTGGGTTTTCCCCCCTTTTGGCTATTGTGAATATGCTGCTATAAACATTGGTGTACAACTATCTGTTTGCGTTCCTGCTTTCTGGATAGCACTTTTTGAAAACAGTCTTTTTTAGATTTGGACATTTAAAAACATTTTTTGTTATTTTTATTTTTCAATTAAAATTGGCAGTATTATTTTCTAATAGTTTCAGGTGTATAGCAGAATGGTTTATATATTTATTTAATTTATAAATATATATAAATATATAATTTAGACATTTATATAATTTACAAAGTGACCCCCCTTGATAGGTCTAGTCCTATCTGGCACCATAAACAGTTACTAGCATACAGAGGTGGACAAAAGTAGGTTTATAGTTGTGAGTAGGCAAAATACAGAGTTTATGCTCGTATTATTAATTATTGTATTATTTTCCATGTAAACAACTGTTCATATGGAAGGGGTCAAAATGACAGGCTCTCTTGTCCTGGGAAAGTGAGTCAATCTCTTCTAAGCTAAGACATACTTCGTTCTTCTCAGCCAGAGACTGAGGTCTGTTTTTTTTTTAATGTAGTAAATCCGTTAGCTTCTCACCAATCTTGTTTTCCACCTTTTCATGCTCATTTGTCAGGACTAAGAGAATTTGTGTCTGGATCCACTCACTGTCTTGTAGCCCTAACAGAACTCAATTCCCAGGGCCAGGACTAGGAATGAGAGGCCGGCAGTGGGCACAATGTGTAAGAGGCCTCACTCTCAGTGTGGTACAAGTGCAGGGGGAGCCCCTGAGGGTGAGGGCCTCCTTGCCTTTTGCACCATCGCTGCTCAACTGCCTTGTCGTAGGCCTGGTCCTGCTAATCCCATCCTATGGAAGCTGACAGCATGGATATTCCAGAACCTTCCTCTCCAGTCCAATCTCCCACCCTTAATATAATGCTCGGCTGGGCTTGGAATGCTCTCACCCATCCCTCCTTTACTGCCCTTAACCCTGGCTATTCTTCTAACACATCTCCTGAAAGACACAATTGTATTTAAATTGTGAACAAATTATTGTTTAACCAGCACTAAAGTAAACAAACAAACATTTCTACTCCACAAACACGAACAAGACCAAGTTATAATTTGTTTCCCCTTCATAAGTTATAATTTGTTTCCCCTGCCAAACTAATTCAGGATATAAAGTCATGTGACATAAATTTCTAGAATGCCAGAGTTAGGTGGTATTACAGCAGTCCTCAGATTTTAGAAATGAAGTTTTCTTCACTTCAGTTCTTAAAAGAGCAAATTCTAAAGGAGGCAGCTCATTTTGTCTTGAGAGCTCAAGTGGTGGAAAGAGGGCAGAGCACGTGGGGAAAGTCTTGGTGGTTCTCCTAGGACTTCATGAGGGTTCGCGTGGGGGTCAGTAATCACAGGAGAGACCCAGGGGGTATTTGAGGAGTAATAGTGATTGAGGCTGTTGGAGAGTTGAAATGCACACAAGGCTGCAAAATTAATAATACAATACGTTCTTCTGAACATAAGAAAGTTCAAAGGCTCTCCTTGTGGGATATTAGTAATTCTTTCTAGCACTGTCTACTTTTAGGGAAGACCCTTGTCTTTGGCCTTGTTTTTCACCCGTACGGCTTCTCCCTTTGGCCGTGGGAGAAGCATGCTTAACAGTGTGTTAACATTGCTTCCTTTCTTCCCTCCTCCCTTTCTTCTTTCCTTCCTTTCTTTTCTCTGTTGCTCTCTCTCTCTCTCTCTCTCTCTCTGTCCTTTATTTTCTTCAGAAATGCGTGTGATCCTAAATTCAAAGAAGAGAAACTGACCACCACATTTTTGCTAGTCATTAGAAAAAAGTTAGTTCTTGGGACTTGGACTGTATAGATAGAAGTGATTAAGCTTTAAGGCATGTTGATATCATGACAGTAAATTATGATTAAATATGGCCCTTCCTGAATACTGCAGGTAGCGTAGCTCCATTGCCTGCCATACTTATCAATATCTGAAAGTCTTATCATTCTGTTTGCGAGTTGATTATCTCTGCCTCTGTGAAGCTCATCGAGGGCAGTGATGGTCATATGCACGCATAAGGATCCTCCTCAATTGCTATCACTGTGCAAATCACATAGCGGGCAATCAACGGTATTGTCTGAATGAATGAATGAATGAATAAATAAATAAGTCACATTCCACTAAGAAACCTAAGCGCATAGATCATAGTGTGTGTGAATTCTTTCATTTAGTAGTCATTCTTTCCAACGCATATTTGGATACAGATTCCAGGTACCAGGCACGACGGATAAGGCACTGAACAAGGCCACCGTGGCTGCTGCCTTCAGGGAGCTTAGAGCCTCGTAGGAAATATAAGAGATAGACCAGTAATTTCACCCTACTGCATTTTTTGGTAAGGTTGAACTTGAATTTTGTTTGTTTTTTGTCTGGAAAATGGTTGAGGTGTAACTTGAAGGCTGCTGGGTACAGCCTGACAAATTCTTGAAAGAAACGCAGGGCTTCTGGTGGGGCCTGTGCATTCGCCATTGCGTTTGCTTGCATGTGAAAGAGTGCTGACTGCGAAGGCTTAGCCAGACTGGGATTTGCTTTTCCTCACACAATGAGTAGCCCGGCCAGGTAGGCGAAGGCTGGCGCGGCGGCTCCCTAATGTTGTCAGTGTTTCAGAATCTCTCTCCTCCTGTTCTGGCATCCTAAGCATCAGACTTTACTTTTTAAGGTTACGAAAGAGCTGTTCTACCTGAGGTCTCATGTTTGCTTCCCATTTACTAGGGAGGAAAAGGAAGTGACGAGTGATACTTTCCATATGTTGGGAAATTAATATCTTCCTTGAAGTCACCATGAGATTTCCTCCCAAACTGTGTCATATGGCTCATTTGGGGCAATACAGCTTTTTTTTTTCTTTTTAAACCTTGGGTGAACGCTATAATGGGATAGGGGAATGGAAAAATGCTACTCCATTGAAAAAGTCAGGTTTCCACGAGTAAAGAAAGAGAATAAATATTGTATAAGCAACTAGTAACTAGTAACTAGGGTGAAGCAAGGAAGACAAAGGAATGTGATGCAATGTGTTTCCACCCTGGTCACCATATCACAATGAGCTACAAAGAGACAAGGGACACAGCCAGCTGTTTAGCAAGAGTGTCATTCGGCACACAGGACTTGTCCAAGGACATTTGCAAGGAGAAACCACATGTAGAGCAGCTAATAGGAGAAAAAGAGGAGGGAGGTTGTAACTGCCTTGCCTCCTCCCATTTCCTATTTCTAATTGATCGAGGTTCACTCCATAGGCAGCTAACTGTCCCTCTCTTCCAGGTGTATTACCTGGCCCTCAGCGGCCACTCAGACTGGCCAGTTCTCATGCTTTGCAAAAAGCTATTGTTAAGTCCATAAGTGGAGGGGTGACTTGGCACAGGCAGGACACCAAACAAGAGAGCAAAAGGAGGTGGTCAACGAAATTTGAGAATGTGTATAGGTTTCTGTCAAAATTACAAGGATTTATAGGACCATAAGGGTTCAAAATGACCTACTTTGGTCAAAAGGGTCAGTTGAGTGGCGTCAATACTTCTACTCCATTTGGATGCTAAGGAACTAAAAAAATACGTTCTCACACTTATTCCTAAGAGTTACAGCATTGTCAAAAGCAATGATGGAATGCATCACCTCCGGGGGAAGAGTACCAAGTCAGGAGCGCCTGACACAGATTGTCTCTTGACTGCAGCATTATCATTTCTAATACAAGCTGGGTGTGGAACACGGCGCCTCAGAGACACCATGTGCAGAGTGCATGATATTGTTACTGCCCCTGTTGAGAAAGAAAAATATAAACAAATGAACAGCATTACAACACAGCATGGGCTAAGGGCCAAATGAGTGATAAAGAATTCAGAGTAGGACACAAGTGCTAGGGTTTGGGGGCAGAAGAGAACGCTCTGTGTAGATCATCAGATTTGATCTGGTCCTTAAAAGAAAGGTGGACTTAGGTATGTTTGGAGTGGGACAAGGGCATTCTGGGTTGGAGGCAAGGCACAGGCACAAAGATATGGTTGTGGGAAGGTACATGGTGAACAAATGCAACAGAAGAAGAAACAATGAGTAGTTACCTTTGGAGAAGGAAAGCGTGAGAAGCATAGTTACAAAGATTGGTTGGACCTCAAATTGTGGATAAATACTAAGGTAAGGAGTTTGGATTTTTCCCTAAAGGCAATGGAGATTCAGCAGAGGGATTCTAGCCCTCAGAGAATGGAAAACTGGAGGGACAACTTTTGATGGGTGGGGGAAGGGAGTTGGAAGCAGTCCTGTTATGGAAATTGTCCTTTAAAAATGATCCTTAATCCAGTAAGTCATACCTACTTGGTCAGAGAGGGGAGGCTTTAGTGGGACAGGGCCACAGGCCCGTGTACTTCATGGGATGTGAAATGTAGACAGGAAAAGCAGGAGGGCAATGAAAATGTTTCCATGTTGTAGTTTTGCCAAGTTTGTGCCCTGAGGAGCCCAAAGACTTGGTCAGCCTGATTTATGTTGAGTTCTTTTAATGCTATACATAGTAAAACAAATAAACGAAGTGATAATCACCTTAGAGATCTCTTCTTCGTTTTTAAGCACTTTCTGGCCGATTTGTTTCTAATCAGTTAATGGATTTCTCACTTGCAGGTGGAATATCTGTCATAAAGTGTTATTATTACATATATTACAAAGCAGAGATTTTAATATAATCACTCATTCTTTCAACTTTCATGTGACTACATTACACATGAGTTATAATACACATCGCTTTAGAAATCAGTCTGTGTTGTTCATCTGAACAGCATGTAATTGCCCTCTATTTCAAACAAAACAACGAAATTCCTTTGCCATGAAATACCATGGGCAGACTGTGGGAAACAATTGTAATGGGTTGGGCCCATGTTAGAAAGCTACTGAGAGCGGGCTGAATGCCTGAGAAATTGTGGTCTAACATTTTCAAGCAATTAGCCACCAAGAAGCTTCATAAAAATAGACTCCTCCCAGCTTTAAAAACTGGAAAATTGCCAATATTCTCAAGCCAGATGGTTACAGCCTTCTTACAACCACCTTAAATTTTCCTTTTCTGTCTTCCCAGGTCAGCCTTAGAGTTATGCTTGAATTAGCTGCTTAATAATGAATGAACTAAGATGGACAGGGTAGATCCAACCCCTTTCCCCCTACTTGAGTAAGGGTGCAAGAATGGTTTCTTCTCCTCAGGAGGAAGTTCTGAAGATGGACGGTGCCAGTGAACGGCAAGTGTCTCGCAGTGGAATCTGAGCGTTTCGCACTGAGAGTGTGTAGACTCGGATTTGTAAACTATTTAAATTGTCTGGAGCAAAAGGAAACAGTAAATTTAGAAGGGATAGCATGCTACCAAGATGGCTGCAGCATTGTTTAACGACCTATGAATGCTTTCGCAGAAATTAAATGTAGTTTATGTAAGACAATGGTTTGTTAGGGATTTTCAAGTATAGTACGGTTTCTGCAATACAAGGGCATTTTATGGCTTTTCATGGGGATTTTGTATTCATGCTTTGTATGTAGTTTTGCCTTATAGGCATCGTGTCACAAGACGATTGTTTTGTGCAGACGGATAAATAACTGGAGCCAGCCTCGTGGGTGGCAGTGTTCTGCTCAGTGCTATTTGTTTGTTATATTGTTTTTAATTTACTTTAAAACACTTCCACGTAGGACTGTAAAATCTGCATTGGTTGGTTTTTATCTACACTTCAGAGGCAGTTAGTTAATATTTGAAGCACTCTAATCAGAAATTACACACCAAAGGGATGGTTAGTTAGCATTTGAAAGTTCTAAACAAAGCCCACACTCAGAGACAGCTGTTAGTAGAAGGATTTCAGCATTCCTTTTTTCTGATCTACACTAGAGGCTTTGCTCAATATACTGGACGTTAGATGCAATTTGGTCACTGATTAAATGAGTGGTCTTCAAATGTGTGGACTTGCTAGATATTTTGTTTGAGCACATCCCCCTTTATATAAACAGAGTACAAGGATTTAGCAGAGCCAATACCTTCTCTCCAGGATTTTGATTCCAGACTTGCCTTGTGCTCAGATACTGATTGGAGAATTTTTGTGATCCTGCTTTGACTTGGCAGCCAAATCTGCTGCTGGAATGTTACCACATTGGCTTTGAGTGAACTTTTCAGTAAGATGCTACCCCAGTACCCCAAAATATAGAAAGCTGGGACTTAATTGAGTTTATGGAATAGGATATATGACTCTTTCTGTGTTTATACTGTTCAAGAAACTTCTTAGACAATTAATGGTGAATGTATATCAAAGGTATTTTTCAAACTCACTGCTAGGGAAGGGGCTTATGAGCACAACACTAACAATATTTCTTACTTGATACATATTTTGGAGGAAAAAGAAGTTTAAATAATCACTATTAGACTCCACTTTTCTTTTTTTAAGTAATGTTTAATCTTGGCTGGTGTGGCTCAGTGGATGGAGTGCCAGCCTGCAAACTGAAGGGTCGCTGATTCTGTTCCCGGTTGGGGCGCATGCCTGGACCGCAGACCAGGTCCCCGGTTGGGGGCCTGTGAGAGGCAAACAATCAGTGTATCTCTCACACATGGATGTTTCTCTTCTCCTCTTTCTCCCTCCCTTCCCCTCTCTCTAAAAATAAATAAAATATTAAAAAATATAAAAAATTAAAAAAAAATAATGTTTAGATAAAGACCATTAGACACCCCAGGGGACAGGTCACAGGTTGCTGGACAACTGCCAAGACTGACAGTCGCTGGTGGGTATGTTAGCCAGGGTCTTGGTAAAAGCACATGACTCACTCAGAAGGGCAGTGTGGAAACAATTGAACAGAGACTGTTATGGTGGATGTAGGGGTTTTAATAAGAAGTAGAAGCGCAGTCTTCAGAGCCAGCAACAATGGGAGTTATTACGGGCAAGGGAAAGGATCTGTTACTAGACCTGAAGAAGGGAACCACATAGAAGGTGCGCTCTGCCAGGAAGGGGGGTCGTATAGCCAACCCATGGCAAGTCTGCAGGGAGAGAATCAGGGCGTTTATACTCAAACTCACCCTCCTCCTACCTTTTGCCCTCCAGCCCCCTGCTGGTACTTCTCACTGGCCCAAGCTAATCCAAGTTGGAAGGCTTGGGAGCCCATACACGAGAATTTCCAGGGTCAGCAGGGTGGCAGAAGGTGTGGAGTGGAGCTAGGGGCAAACAGAAGATCCAGCAAAATACATTTTCCCAGAAGGAGCTCTTAAGCTCATCGAGATCTATCAGAAAATACCTTATTTGACTTACCAAGAATGGTAATTACCTCTCTAAAGGGGCTGCTAATCACTTCAGACCACACAGGTCAGCCTTAGTTCATGGACAATTTTCTTTCTCAGTATGTTGGCAGAAACTGGTCTGACCTGGCTTTTACTATAAATCAACACCTGGTAGGAGGCTTACTGCTTCGTCTGCCTCTGAGTGGTGGTGGCTATCAGGAACAGATTATCTTCTTGATACCTCATAACTGTGAAGGGTTAGATTGGATCAGGTAAGCTCCTCACATCTCTGTACTCCACACCATTCTTTTCCTTCACTGCACTTATTACCACTCATAATTATATATTTATTAGTTTGCAGACTTGTTTATTACCTCTGTCATCCCACTCAGTTACCATAATCCACGGGGGCCAAGGGATATGTCTGTCTACACTGCCCACCATGGTGCCAGGTACATAGTAGGTTCTCAACACTATTCGTTAGATGGATGAATGGATGAATGAATGAATACTCTCATCGCCTGCCAGTAGGGAGGCATTAGTGAAGTGGAGAGAGTAGGGGTTCTGGGATAAGGAAGATTTAGGTTTGAATCTGGGAGTTGAGAGTCCTTAGCAAAGTGTTTAATCTCTCAAAGCTGCCATTTCCTCCTCTATAACGTGATGATTATAAAATTTATTCACTTCATTGGTAAAGTTTGAACCAGATACACTATTAAGCACCCAGCAGGCCTGGGAAGAAAGACCGTTGGGAAAGAGCATGACACCTACTGCTGCTCTCATCCATGTGTTGTTAGGTTTTATTTAAAAAAAAACAAACAAACATTTACAGCAAGGGAGGGCTCCTTTCAAAGGAATAATTCTCATAAAAAAAATAATTTTCTTTAAGGGATAACCAGGGGTTTAGCATACAATATAAAGGCTCTATCTTTATTAGGGCAATTGAAATTTCCCTTTTAAATGATCATTGGTCACTGGTGGTGAGTACAATCTGGTGGAAATACATTCAACATAGTCTAAAGCCTTTAGCATTTATGAAAGGGTGTCCTATGGAATTTGCATGGGATATATGCAATAGAAATGTTACTTAAAATATGTAGGCATACTTTTATTAATTACAACATATTTTAAATATAGTAGGAACATTCACCCTATGATGAATTCTCCTCAGAGAAAGGAAACACAATTTCCTTTAAGTAATGTTGATGTGAAAAAGCCCATATGCTAGTAGTATCTTCTAAGTGGCTTTCCAAGAACTTCTAAATAAAGTATTCCATCTCCCCTTTTTAGAAGGGGCCTTTAAAATAATTTAAAAACCACAAAGTTGGTTTTTTAATTATTAAATGAAAATTACAGATGAGCAAAAAATAATTTTAAAATATGTAACACCCACCAAGAATCCAACTTTTTAAGAGCTAATTTTTACTTTCCTTTACAGGCTTTACTGAGAGAATTCTTCATCTGAGCTACTTTCTCCTCCTTAGAGTATCAGCAGGGTTTCACCAGTTCAGTGAGTACTTTTGTAGAATGAGTTCCTTTTGCTAATTTCCCCCACTTTCCCACTCTAAGAAAACACTGATAAGAACCTGTGATTGAGACCACCTCCTCATACCTTATACAAGAATACATTCAAAATGGATTAAAGACTTAAATATATGAACTGAAACCATAAAAATCCTAGAAGAAAACATAGGTAGTAAACTTTCTGACATTCCTCTTAGCAATATTTTTTTCTGATATGTCTTCTTGGGCAAGGGAAACAAAAGAAAAATAACGCAATGGGATTACATCAAACTAAAAAGTTTTTAGTACAGCAAAGAAAACGATAAAAAAATGAAGAGACAATCTAACAAATGAGAGAACATATTCACCAATGGTATATCTGATAAGGGGTTAATATCCAAAATATATAGAGAACTCATACTTCTCAACACCAAAAACAAACAATTCAATTTAAAAATGGCCAGAAGATCTAGCCCCAGCTGGTGTAGCTCAGTGGATTGAGCATTTGCCTGTGAACCAAAGGGTCGCCAGTTCGATTCCCCAGTTGGGACACATGCCTGGGTTGTGGGCCAGGTCCCCAGCAGGGGTTGAGCGAGAGGCAACCACACATTGATATGTCTCTCCCTCTCTTTCTCCTGCCCTTCCCCTCTGTCTAAAAATAAAATCAATAAAATCTTTTAAAAAAATGGGCACAAGATCTAAACAGCCATTTCTCCAAAGAGAACATACAGATGGCCAACAGACATATGCAAAGATGCTCAATGCCACTAATTGCCAGAGAAATGCAAATTAAAACCATAATGAGACATCAATTCATACTTGTCAGAATAGCTATCATTGATAAGTCCACAAATGACAAGTGTTAGTGAGGATGTGGAGAAAAGGGGGCCCCTGTGCACTGTTGGTGGGAGTGCAGATTGGTGCAGCCCCTATGGAAAACGGTATGGAATTCCCTAAAAAAATTAGAAATGGATCTGCCTTACAACCCAGTGATTCTAATTCTGCAGATTTATCAGAGGAAACCCACAACACTTACTCAAAAGAATATATGCACCCCAATGTTTGTTGCAGCATTATTTACAATAGCCAGGCTATGAAATCAACCCAAGTGCCCATCAACAGACAAGTGGATAAAAATGATGTGGTATATATATACAATGGAATGTTACTCAGTCACAAAAAGAAAAAAAAAAACAATGAAATCTTACCATTTGTGATAGCATGGGGGACCTAGAGGGTATCATGCTCAGTGAAATAGGTGAGTCAGAAAACCAAATGCCATATGATTTCAAGTATATGTGGAATCTAAAGAGCGAAGTAAATGAACAAATAAAATTGTAACAGACTCCTAGATACAGAGAGAGAACTGGTGGTTGCCAAGGGGAGAAGGTGGTTGGAGCCCTGGGTAAAAGAGGTGGAGGGACTAAGAAGCACAAATTGGTAGTTACAGAACAGTCATGGGAAAGGAAGTAAAGCATAGGAAGTATAGTTAATAATGTTGTGATAACGACGCATGGTGCCAGTTAGGGTACTGGAAACTTTGAGGGGAACACTAAGTAAAGTATATGATTGCCTTACCTAAACCTAACCCATTGGTCTTTCTTCTTCCTAATTAATATACGTGCATTTTAACAAAGATCTTTTAGAGATGATACACTCGGTTCAGATGCCAAAAGAATGGCTCTAGTGGTTGAAAGCCAGGCCTCCCAGAAGGTGGGAGTTATATGACTCCCTCAAAAGTGCTTGGGTCAATCCCCATTCTTACCACTGCTTCCTTGTTCTTTGCCTGGTCTTGGTCACAGAAGCTGTTGATTGTCCATACCATTACCATTCTTCTTGCTAATAGGAATCTAATTTTTTATAGGTATGGGTCACATGGGTGCTTTAGGGCTTTAAATTTTTAATTTTTAGAGATAATTTAATTTATTTTTTTACTTTAAATAATTTAAAATTTTTTTCAATTACAGTCGACATACAATATTATATTAGTTTCAAATGTACAACCCAGGGATTAGATATTATATAACTTACTAACTTATCACCCCCATAAATCTAGTACCCATCTGACACCATATACAGTTATTATAATATTATCAACTATATTTGCTATGCTATACTTTACATCCCCATCACTAGTCTGTAACTACTAATTTGTACTTCTTAACCCCTTCAACTTTTTTACCCATCCCCTGACTACCCCTCCTATCTTAAAGAAGACTTCTAACATTTCTTGTAATACTGGTTTGGTGGTGATGGACTCCTGTAAAACCTTTTACTTCTTTGGAAAGCTCTCTATCTGTACTTTAATTCTAAATTATAGCTTTACTGGGAAGAGCAATCTTGGTAGTAGGTTTTTGCTTTTCATTACTTTAAATATTTCTTGCCAGTCTCTTCTGGTCTGCAAAGTTTCTGTTGAGAAATGAGTTGACAGTCTTACTGGAGCTCTCTTGTAGATAACTGCTTTTCTCTTGCTGCTTTTAAGACTCTTTTTTTGTCTTTAACCTTTGGCATTTTAAATATGATGTGTCTTGGTGTAGACCTCTTTGGGTTCATCTTGTTTGAGGCTCTACATTTAGTGGACTGGTATGTCTATTTCCTTCACCAGATTAGGGAAGTTTTCTGTCATTTTTCTTTTCTTTTTTTTTTTTTTTAAAGATTGTATTTATTTATTTTTAGAGGGGAAGGGAGGGAAAAAGAGAGGGAGAGAAACATCAATGTGTGGTTGCCTCTCATGTGCCCCTATACTGGGGACCTGGCCTGCAACCCAGGCATGTGCCCTGACCAGCGACCTCTTACTTTGCAGGGCGGCACTCAGTCCACTGAGCCACACTAGCCAGGGCTGTCATTATTTTTTCAAATAGGCTTTCAATTTCTGTCTCTCCCTCTTCTCCTTCTGCCACCCCCATGATGGAAATATTGGTGCATTTGAAGTTGGTCCCAGAGGCTCCTTATACTATCCTCATTTTTTAAAAATTCTTTTTCTCTTTTTGTTGTTCTGATTGGATATTTTCTGCTTTCTTATCTTCCAAATCTCAGATTTGAGCCCCTGCTTCATCTAGTCCACTATTGATTACCTGTAATGTATTCATTTCAGTTAATGTATTCTTTATTTCTGACTGGTTCTTTTTATGTTTTCTAGTTCCATTTTTATATTTCCTATCTCTTTGTTCATGTTCTCACTGAGATAATTGAGGATCCTTATAAACTGTGTTTTGAACTCTGCTTTTTGTAGATTGCTTGTCTCCACTTTGTTTAGCTCTTTTTCTGGAGTTTTGTTCCGTTGTTTCATTTAGGACATGTTTCTTTGTCTCCTCATTTTGGCAGTTTCCTTGTGTTTGTTTCTATATATTAGGTAGAGTTGTTACCTCTCCTGGGTTTGGTAGAGTGGCCTTATGTAGTAGGTGACCTATAGGGTCCAGTGTCACAGCCTCCCTGATCATTGGGCACTCCAGGTGTACCCCCTGTGTGGCCGTGCACACTTTTCTGTTGTAATTGAGGCTTGATTGCTATTGGCGCATCAATGGGAGGGATTTGCCCCCAGGCTGATTGGCTGTGAGGACTGGCTGTGAGGAGTGGCTACGGCCACTGTGGAGGATCAGCTGTGCAGGAGCTGACCCCACGGAGCAGGACGCCCTTCAGTGGGCCTCCTGGTGCCTGCTGAGTCTGCCCTTTGAGTGTGTTACTTGTGGAGGTGGCTCAGGGGCCTTCTGGGAGGTGCACGCCAACATCGGCTACCACCTGTGTTCTGCCCGGGGCCACCCAGCATGAGCGACAAAGTAATCTGCAGATGGCTGCTACTTGTGTTGGGCTTGGTGGTGTCCAAGAGAGGCCAAGCTGTGAACCAAGGTTGCAGCCACTAGCCCCATGCCTGGGGCCATATAGCAAGAGGTACTGGGCTGGCTGAAGCCAGATGCTGCTTGTTGAGAGATTTTAGGAAATTCTGAAGCATGAGCCAAGATGGGATGTTAGTATGGAAAAGTCACTGGAAACAGCTTGGGTGTGCTCACAAGTCGGGTAGGGCGGGGTCTCAGGGAACCACCAGGACTGTATAAACAATGTTAGCTACGTTGATGGAGACTCAGATATGGCGCCCACCTGCTGGCTCATTTAGGGAAGGGCTCTGAAAAGGAGCAACAGCCTCTGCTAGCACTTCTTTCTGGGAGAAAGCTGCCCTTCCAGCTCTCACCCTGATGCCAGACAATGCAGTTCCTCCCCATATGCCCCTGGTGCCTTTCGAGCTGCTGCCCCAGTGCTGGAGTTCAGAGTAAGCAAGTCTGAGTAAATCTGTGCATGGGCCCTTTAAAGGAAACACAGCCCTCTGTCTCACTTAGCCACAATCCCTGCTGGTGTTTTCAGCAAGAAGTAATGGGGACTTCTCTTCCCAGCAGTGGAAACCTGGGCTGGGGATTGGTTTGGGGCTGGTCTTCCTTACTCCTCAGGGGGGACCTCCACAGCCAAGGTATCCCTCCTGATTTTTATCCATCTTGTGGGTGTTGGACCAGCCTGTTACATCTCTGCCACTCCCACTCTCAGTGTGACTTCTTCTTTAAATCCTTAGTTGTAAGACTACTACTCAGCTCGATTCCAGGTGGTCCCGAATGATGATTGTTCCCTAGTTGTAATTTTGATGTGACTGTGGGAGGATTTAGGTACCGCTGTTACTTGTGCTGCCATCTTGATTAGAATCTCTGGGGATTAAGTCTTGATAATACCAATTTCCACGACAGTGATTAGTTTAGAAATGGGTATATAATATTATCAATTCTAGCCAATAAGATGGAAAAAAGACTTTTTTTTTTTTTGGCAGGGCTTCTAGAGAGAAAATTTTCTTGTAAAATGCAAATAGAGATAGAACATTCATTCTGCCTTCCAACCTCTGGGTGTTGATGTGTGAAGAAATGAGGCCTGAGGCCGCTGCAGCCATTTTTCTATCATAATGTGTCAAGGTTGAGGTGAGAGTCAACATTCTGAGAGGAAAAAACCCTGGTTTTGGTGACATTGTTGAACAACCGAAAACCGACCTGCGTCAGGACTTCTTGCTATATGGTAGATTAAATGCCTTTATTGTTAAGCCGTTTACAGTTTAGTTTTCTGTTATTCCCATTAAAAAAAATCTATGGGACATGAATAACCTGTTTTATCCTCTTAAATATTGTTATTTTTTATTCAGAGAGAAGCAGGCTGTGGAAAAACATGAACTGCTCCACTCAATTTGTAAACAAATAGCTAGCAAATGTTCTTCTGGCAACTCACAATTTTCATAGTCACTGGAGTGACATCAACTCTTATTAGGCTTCGCAAAAAGCAAAACTGTTTGTTTCTGCTAGATGTTGAACCTTGGGCACCTCAAAGAAAACTCCACGCATCTCTTGGGATATTTTACTTCATCGATATTATTTTTAAAAGTCTGAATGCTCACAAACAGTAGTTGTCTTTTGAGATGTGTTCCTCAGAGAGGTTAAACTGTTTGGAAATATGAAATTCAGATAGAGGAGCATCCTCTTAAGGTCAAAGAGGGAAAGTCAGTATCATTAGAGGAAATAGAATTGATGCTTCCTTGGGACCATATTATGACAAAGCAAATAAATATATAAACTTACTTGGCTTTTGACAGGAAGGGATTTTTTGGTATTTATTTAAAGGCAGAGCAATCCCTCTCCCAGATTAAATGGGAAGAAATGAATTGAAATCTTAATCAAACACAAAATTGGGTCTTGGAGATACTGCCTGCAACCGTTGTGAACTGACAAACAATACAGCCAGTCCATTGACCTTATTGGAATGAGCCCTGGGGAGGTGATGTGTCTGATTCCTAACCTGGGAATCAAATCTTTACTTTCAATCTGGGAATCAAATCTTCACACAATGATCACCTCACTCACTGGATAACCCAAGTACATTTCCAGTCTTCTTTGGTTCTACCTATGGAAGAGATAATGACATTGACCTAGGCATGGCAGGATTAAGTCCAACATTATGTTGAAAAGAAGTTGAGGAACCAGGGATATAGGAAGACCTGGACCTGTTTACAGCAGTGCTAAAAAAAAAAAATCTTTAAAACTGCAGCAGGGAAATGATGCCTTTTGAAGAAAGCAAATGTTATCACCATTGTGCCTCTCTACATGTCAGCCATCTTTACAGTTATATGCCTTCTTTTCTTAACTGGTTGAACTCCTTGAAGACAAGGTCCTTCCGTTATGAATCTCTCTTCTAGGCACAGTGCTCTGGACATAGTAGGTGTTTGATAGTTCTTAGTTGGTTGACTATAGAGGTCACCCTGTTCTCCAACCTACATCGTGAGAGGTTGGGTTCTTTATTAGTGAGGTTCTAGATGAGGATCATTGGGGATTAACACACTGTAGTATTAGTGCTTGACATCCAGTTTGCTGGGGTCAGAACGAAGGTGGGTGTCCCTCTGGGATGAGGGCAGTTCTTGAGAGAGGTCCTGGGATTAGTCAGACAAGTTGTAGCATTGGGTTTTGAGTCTGAATGGCACTGTAGGAGAAAGAGACAGAATGGAGGATGGAAAGCCAGAGGCTGGAGGAACAAATCAGCAAGTGAAGGTCACAGTCTTCTTTTGGGATCCCTCCTTGCCATTATGGTGGTGGTCTGACTGCTGAACCATCGAGGCTGCCATTGCCATTCCATCAGCTCACATCCTAAATGTTCATAAATCTTTCTTTTATTCTAAAAAAATCAGGCAAGAAACATAAATAGAAATTCTACTCTTTTCCTTATGCAACACACTTTTTTGCACATCTTACTTTGAAGACTGCTTGTCTACATATAGAAAGCAAGATAAAAACAACCTCTGACCTTGCAGAGGTTATAATCCACTGAAGAATATTAATAACAAGACAGGCCTTTACAATAATATAACACCCATATTCAAATATAGAACCCTTCTCCCAAGATAAGTGAATATTAACTGATAGTAACATTTTTGTGTAATTAAACAGATGAGTCTATTTCTCAGCCACTATAGTGAACTACTATAGCGTCTGCTTCCCGGCATTTATTTTCTCTTTTTCTGGGAAGGACATTTTGAGTTTTTTCTTTGGATACCATCTTCCCTTTCCCTTGTACTTTTAATTCTTGGGGTCTGGTTATCCCTCTACCACTTCCCTCCCCAGATCTAGGGGTGAGAAAATGGTACAGATCTAGGCAATATTGGATTTTAATCCCTGACCAGAGAGATTGTTTTAGAAGTAGTCAGGTGACCCAAATTAGACCACTCAAAGGTAATCCTGGGATTTTTTTTTTCTGGAATATCCTGGAAAGAGCTCTTCTTTCTACAGACTTGAAATCAAGTATTCGAAAGGCAAAGGCAGAGACACTGAGTTTCAGTGATGTCTGAGCCCCTGAATTTCTTGGAGACCAACTCTACCACTATACCTTCCCTTTACAAGGACCAGTAAATTCTTTTTTTCCCCCTTAATCCAGTTTGAATTGGGTTTTCTCTCACTTAACAACCAAAATGTAGTACCTAATTTACTAATTTTCAGATACTTTAAAGCTAAGTCAACCAGAGCCTTGCGTGATGTTTGAATAGAACTCAACTTTCTAATACCCTGCAATTTTTCTTCAATTTCTATTTTAGATAATGTTTGTCTTTTATCCCTAAGCTTTTAACAATTTCATGTATTCTGTATACAGTTACCTTTTTTTTTCTCCTTGTTATATTTTAGCTATCCTAGCACAGTTTTCCCTCAGGCTGCTTTGGAAGAATACATGAGATGCCCATTGAAAATGCAGATGCCTGGGCCACATGTCATGTAGGTATGACAACGTGCATTTTTAAAACACTGCCAGGTGGTTGTTATGCCCTAAAGTTCGAAAGCTGGAGTCCTAGCACAAGCCCCCTCATCTATGATTGCTTTCTGCTCTTCCCCCAAACCTTTAGGTCACTAAGCCCTTGATCAGTTTCTTTTCCCATCCATGGATAGAAGATGAATGAGAAACAGTAGAGCAACATGGATTTCCCATCAGCCAGTGTGACCCTGAGCTTTCCCTGTCATTCACGTAGCTGGGCGATTTTCCCAGAAGAACCACCTCAAAACCCAGACTATCTTAATATTTTTGAACAACGTACATTGATGTGTATTCTTTTGTCGTTTTTGCAGCTGTTGTTTTTGAAAGAAACACAGAATTCCTAAAACTCAGCCTGAATCAGAAATTGAAAAATATATACTCAAACAGGACATAACAAGATGTTTAAATGTTTTCCTTTTCCTTCCTCCTTCTGTGAGAGGTCTGAGGGTGCCTGCTCCTTCTTCTGTAAGCTGAGCCCATTATCCTGTGGGCATCTGTGGCAGAGCCACATCAAGGTCTTTCAACAAAGACATCCAATGGCTTCTTCAAATTTGGTGGGACTGTTGATGATTGTGATACATGAGGCTGAAAGAAGAGCTATGGGAGAGGCACAGAAGCTAACTTTGAACTGTAAGCCTTTCCCACGACCTGGGCCCCCAAAATAGGGGCTCCCTGCCAGCAGCCATCCGCAGCCTTGATCTGACCCTGCCCCAAACATTTGGCATGTGGAAGCTGGCCCAGCTGTCACAGAGCAAGCAGATAAACTTTCCATTGTTTACAGACTTCTCTTGGACTTCTGCATCTCCTCGCAATAATCGTCATCTAAGAACACCAGCTAGAACTCAAGAACGTGCCAGTAACAACTCCCTCGTCATAGGCTGGGCTAGGTTTCCGAAGCATCAGATGCCGAAGGCAGCTCCCCCAGGAAAGGTGGTAAGCAGGGTGCCAGGGGTGGGGGACAATTGGAGGCCACTGTTCTTACCCCCGGCCCCTCGGCGCACCTCACTCTAAAGCTCAGGACTAGTCCACGGCAGGCCAGGGAGATAGAGATGTGGGCAGAGTGAGCGAGGGAGGTAATCTCACCTTTTACATCAGTTTTTCCCAACCTTTCCCTGCCTTAAAGGTCCTGCCATTGTCTCATCTTCCCTGTCTCTCCTCCCTCTGCAACCCAAGAGACAGATTTCTTAAAGCTTCATGGAGAAAGCTTTGAGTCATCTCCCTCTAAACCATTTACCCTCCCTCTGCCCTTCTTTCCCTAAATCTCCTCCCTAGCACAGTGAGCGTCTAAGACTTTGGCTGCATGGGGATGTTAAAAAATGTGTATTTTTAACTTAATGAGGAAAATGATACATGGGATCTTCCGTTTGAATAGAGAAATTGAGAGTGGCAATGTGGTTTATTTAGGGACCCTTTCTGACAGAAGGTCCAGGCAGAAGTCTGACCAGTTTCTGCTGAAAAGCATAATACTAACGTATCTCAGCACTTTAGGGAAATTCAGGGAAAAAGCCCTCAGCCTAGCGTATACAGAGAATTTCCTATCAAAAGGACTGAGGTGAGGACAGGAAGGGATGGGAAACCAGGGAGTCCACTGGCCAGGTGAGATGGAGGAGAAAGTAGAGGGCGTGCTGTAGTTAGGTGTGCAAGGCTTTTATTTCTCTCTGTAAGAAGAGAAATGCTCGGGCCAGCTAGGGGATTCACATTTATATTCTTCAATGAATACTGAGTGTCCTGTCTTTGCCATGCATGGCATTAGATGTGGAGGATACAGGATGAGCAAACGGATGGGGTTCCTGCCTTCATGGAGCTGCTGTTGGGAGGGTTAATGCTAGATCCGAATGATGAGGAAGAATTAGGTACGTGAAGAAGGGAGGACAGGGAGTAAGCAGGGGGGTGAAGCTAGTGGACAGAAGGCACCGGGGTAAGGACAGTGGATCGGAGTAGGGAGAGTGAGACTGGAGGGGTTCAGGAGCACAGATCAGGGAGGACCTTGCTTGTAGACCACATTGAGGATTCTAGTCTTTGTCCTACGAGCAGTGGGAAACCATCGGACTGTTTGAATTGGAGGTGGTGGGCATGGGAGTGGTGCAGGATGCGTTCAGATTTGTGTTGGAAAAGACTGTTCTGGCTACAGTGTGATTAGGGGTTAGAGGAAAGGGGTACATTCAGGGTAGAAAGAACACGCAGGAGTGTCTTTTGTAGCCCAGGCAAGAAATGATGGTCACTCGGGCGGAGCAGGTGGGAGTGATGGGAAGAGAGATTTAAGAGGCAAAATCAGCAGGGCCTGGTGTGTGTGCCTCCCTTATCACCTTCAAGCTTCCTCAAGTGTAAATCTAACAGGAGCCTGAGGGTAGCATGCCCACTGGTGCATAAGAGAGCAGGTCAAAGCTAATTACATTTGTCTGAACAAACAGCACTGCTGCTGGATCCAAGGAGTGTTTTCCAGCCCTCCTGCATCTTCAGCGTGAGCAGACACTGAATACGCAGTGCGAGGGAAGGAAGCAGGCACCCAGGTTATTTTTAGCAAGCTATAGGAAATAGCCAACATTCTAATGTGAATCCTTCTCATTAAAACCCAGAGCTTAACCCCACACAGTTCTCGCTTCTAACATCTGCAAACTTCTCTTTTTCCAGGTGATTGACAATAGGCCTCCATGGAAGTCTTCCCAGCATTTCTGCAAAAATTTAGGAAAACATTAGTGACACCATCATCACATTTGCCAAGACAGCAAAAATCCCAGACGGCGAAACTTTGAGTGTGATGAAGCGGAACAGTGAGGACAGCATGGAATGACTGATCATTTCAGGGTGTCTTTTGCAAGAGTTTCCGTTGTGGGAGTTTTCCGCGGTCTCTGAGGCAGAAGCAGTAGGGCGTGGCTACTGTGGGGACAGCCATA